>JAJJMA010272690.1:17350-28803 GCA_023529015.1 Papaver nudicaule | reverse complement strand
TCCTCATAGGTATTGCATTTCAGTAATTTAACTCTGAAATCTCAATTTTGGGCATGTGGGTACTTGGGAGATGGGATTAACGATCCAACGCCTTCGTAGTACCCCATTGATGGGGAAATTCAAACTTGATGCAAATGGAAAGTATGTGCTTCGTTTAAATCTATGACCTTTGGGCTTGTGCCTTTAACCCGTAGGGGTAAAAATACTTGTTGCTTCGTTGACACTGTGACATTTGGCAGGGACGGGCCCATAAATTCTATGTGGGTAATATCATTGTTTACAAACCTATTGGCAGTTCGAATGGCTGAGGAGAATGCAAGGAGTAATGGGCAAAGAATCATGACTATTGGGGGTGCAAGCAGTTCTAATGCATGTTAAAATCCTTACTTGGAATGCTTGGGGACTCAATGGAGTTGATAAGATTGATAATTAAGAGAACCAATTAAGAAACTGAAACCTACAACAGTGGTAGACCACAACTTGATTCTGAGTTTTTTCCAAAATAACTCCTGAGGAAAAAGAATGGTTAGAGAGACCAATCTCTGAAGAGGAAGTTTGGGCAACCATCAAAAGTTGTGGTAAGAGGAAATCTCCTGGGACAAATGGGTATCCATTAGAGTTCTTTCAAGTTGCTTGACACATTATAAAAGAAAATCTAATGGTTTTCATTGCTGAATTCTATGAGGAGGAGAAACTAAACTGGAGAGTCAGCTACTCCTTTATTACACTCATCCCAAAGAGAGAGAATCCACCATTATTCAACACTTCAGACCCATAAGCTTGGTGGGAAGCTTATACAAGATCATATCAAAATTGTTAGCAGCAAGACTGGAGACAGTGATTCCAAAGCTCATGTCTGAGGACCAAGGGGCTTTTGTCAAAGGTAAGCAAATTTAGGATGGGATATTGATTGCAGGAGAGTTGCTTGATGCTAGAATAAGATCTTAAGTACCAGGAATTCTCTTTAAGTTGGACATTGAGAAAGCCTTTGATAGTGTGAATTGGTATTGTGTGGACTACCTTCTTGCAGCAACTGGCTTTGGTCTGAAGTGGAGAAAATGGATATACTGGTGTCTCTCCTCAGCTCAATCTTCAATTCTAGTGAATGGCAGTGCCACTGAAAAGTTTAAACACCACAAAGATCTGAGGCAAGGAGACTCCCTTTCTCCATTCTTATTTATTCTTGTAGCTGAGGTGCTCACTAAACTATTGAAGAGAGCTGAAGCTATCAACATGGTTTCAGGGTTCAACATCAACTCAGTCATACATGTTTCTCATCTGCAATTTGTAGATGACACCATACTATTTCTAGATGCAAAGGAGGAGGTGGTAGAAGGTTTGGTGATAATTCTGCGGATCTATGAAGCCATGACTGGTCTGAAAGTTAATCTGGACAAGAGCTCAATAATTAGCATTGGAGCTGAAGAAAAGATTCAAGACTTAGCAAGGATTCTTAACTGCAAGATTGAAACCCTTCCCTTCAAATATCTTGGCATGCCTCTTGGGAGTACAACAAAACAGACAACAATTTGGGATAGTGTTGTTGAGAAATCCAAAAAGAAATTAGCTAAGTGGAAAGCTAGATTCTTATCCAGAGCTGTTAGAATTGTGCTTATTAACAGTGCCCTAATGAGTTTACCTGTATATTTCATGTCTCTACTGCCTTTGCCTCATGAGATAGAAAAGAAGCTTGTAAGCATCATGAGAAACTTCTTATGGGAAAGAACTAATGAAAGGAAAAAGATATGTTGGGCTGCATGGGAAAGGATGTGTAAACCTAACGCTCAAGGTGGGGTGCGACTAAGCTGTCTAAGGAAAACCAACAAAGCAATGTTGGCCAAGTGGAGTTGAAGATACAACTTGGAGAAGCAAGCACTATGGAGGAAGGTGATACAACATATAACCAACTCAGAAATGGATGATTTGTGGCATAAGGAATATACTGAAGTTTATGGCAGAGGATTTTGGAGAGGCATCCAAAATGAAAGAACTCTCTTTCAAATGATGTATACTTCTTGCATAGCCAGTGGAAAGGATATAAGGTTCTGGAAAGACAAATGAATGGGCCAAACTCCATTCTGCCTGACCCACAAAAGAGCCTTTAAAGCTGCAACTGATAAAGAAGCTAAAGTTGCAGATTTGATCAGAGATGGCAGATGGACCATTCAAATTAAAGCACAACCCACTTCTGAAGCTATGGATGAATTATCCAACCTGCTTGTGCTCCTGGGTGATGTACCTCAACTGAATGAGGAGCATGGTTCTATTTGCAGCATCACTGGCAACAACACTACATATTCAGTTAAAGAAGGTTACTCTTGGCAGATGAAAAATGAAGGAGTTGGGAACATTATGACTGCTGCAGCTGACTTCAAGCACATATGGAAGAAGAATGTTCCCTATAAAGTGCAGCTCTTCTGGTTTGTGCTGCAGAATGCAATTCCCACAGTGGACAATTTGATCAAGAGGAAATGTAAAATTAATGAAGTAAATTGCTGCATCTGCAACTCAGATGAGGAATCAGTGAAACATATTTTCCTGCAGTGCAGCTTCTCCACCCTTATATGGTCATACTTCATCTCTAAATCAAGTCTCAATTGGTCACCGAAAGATTCAGTCCAAGAGCAGCTGATTCAATGGCAAGTTCACAATGGCAGCAGTCTAGCTAAAAAGGTCTGGTTTATCCGATATGTTCGTCTTAGAAGAAGTAGTATAACTTTAGGGTTTTTTTATGTCAACCATTTGATTCAAGGAGTATTCCGACGGTTCCAGGTGTCTAACAGAAGAATAATGGCATAGTTAGTAAATAAATCAAACTTTAATATTTTGTTGGTCATTTATTCAATTAACTAGATTCTTGAACTGTCAACACGGTCAATTTTGGTCTTGAGACCCAAACTCTAATTTGAAACTTTCTAGGACCCAAACGCAACTCTGGTCATAAAATTGGGACCCAAAGTCTAAATATCCCAAAAAATAATAATAAATTATAACGATACAAATCATGGTCAAGAGACGCCGAATCTATTTTTCCTATTATTGCGTAACAATTTTTGAATGACGACGCCGAATCTATTTTTGGTTGATTTACTAAAGGGCTCTTTCGAGCTGATCAACTCATCGCAAAGGAATTAATGCAAGAATACGAAGGATTATTAATACACACACAACTTAATTATAAATGAAACAAATATAATTGCGGAATAAAATAAATCACACACACATAAGATTTTGTTAACGAATAAATGAAAAACTCGTATAAAAATTCTCGGGACTTCGTCTTGGCCAATATAAATACTCTTAAGAATTTAATTTACCATACACGCCTACTATCACACTTCGTTTCTGATGGCTGAGACAATACGATGCAAACACGACAATCACAGTTCTTCCCGTCAGTATCCCTGCGCCTCTAATCGCGAAGCGATAACGCACTTGTAGTAATAGATGTTCTTTACTATCTTCTAAGAGTTCCTCCCCATTCTGTCGTGAAGACTATCGCTATCCGACTTCTAATAGTACGACTATATTCCTTCTGAGACCTTTCAGTCAATACAACAAGGAAAAACTGTATGATCAATACTTTGGTCTATAACCCGATATCAACAATATTATAAAATGATTCGTTACGAAATCAAGGTTCTTCCGTTTAATGAAATAAACTCCTTGATAATAACAACAAGGTTATTACGTCTACGATATTAATCGTAAAACTCCTTGTTAGCCCCAAATACAATAAATTCAATGGATAACATATTTGGCTTTGATAATCAAAGTACTTTTGAAACAAATCAGATCCAAATAACAAACTTGATTCCACTTGATTAAGTCTATCAGGTTGGCACATGAAACAACGTTCACTTACAAATCCAGGTCGATAGATAATCAAGCACAGTTCTTCAATACAGTCTTGAGTGGCCTTATATCATAAGATAATGACCTTAGAATAAACAAGATCGGTCTACGAAGAAACTCTAAAAGAAAGTATATATCAGTGATATATACTTCTAGGCTTTTTGGTCCCCTAAGAAGCCTCACTGTATCAACTCAAGACAACGAGAATAAGAACTCCCAGAATTGGTGAAGGTTGACGTTCTAACAACATAGTTGATAAAGGGACACAGTTTGAATGAGGAAATGCTCTCATATTGTAGTGTTCGACCAAGGCTATATACTTGGTGATATCTCGAATAATAAATGTTCATTAATATCGAAATATATTTTCCATTACAACATGTGTTGGTTTGTATGAAAGGAAATGAAATTCGACACATTAATTCTAACCTTTAATATTTGAGATACAACTAGTACCACCCTTAATTGATAAGGGTAGTATATTCTTCAAACTGGGAAATGGCAGGAATATCGATTTCGTTTTAATATCTTAATGAATGAAAATCATCCCAAATAAATACACTTTCAAAGTTAATAGATTGACAATAAATCTTTGAGATATTGTAATTAACTTATCCTAGATATCCATGTGCGAGTACAAATTTTGCATAAGCACTTTATACTCGACAACCATCAGATCTCTTAGCCCAACTATGGTTATATGCGTTTCATATATTAACACGAAGAGAATAAGAACATTACTGAAGCTATCAAACACAAGAAACAATGATTAAATAACTTGTAAATAAATTTCATTCTGATCAGTACATGGATATGATACCTAGAAGTTTTGAGAAGAAACTAACCTAATATCATTCTTACGACTTAGGTTACACCAAGAATCCAACCCCTACAATGAATTTCGAGCTCGCCTTATATAGGCAGAGTCTGAAGTGGTTTACAGCTAATAAGACAAACTACTCAATCGTGGAGATGTCAGAGTTTGTAGAGTAAGGTGGTGCCTTCGGTAAGTTCTCTCCAAAGATGGCCTCGGAGCCTCGTATCCTTGTCTTCGGACTATCCGTGCGAATCTTTCTCTTCGAGCTCTCATATCGCTGTAGGACTTCGATATCTTTCTGATGGGCTTAGCACTTCTGATCTTGACACGTGTCCCGAAGGTACTTTATCCTCCACAGTTTTCCTCTTTTCTTGTTCGAAGATCGTCGAGGTTCGGAGAAGAAAACTTCTGGTGCTCGACCTTCCTCGACACGTGTCTAGTATTAAGTTTCCCAACTGACACACGTTGCTTTAATGGTTTTTCGAAACCATCGCATGTACTACCCTTTACCTGCTACGTCGGTTTCCTGCCTTTCTTATTTAAACCCATTCGCCCTCTCTTTTTTCCTTTTTTTTTTTATAAAACTTCTCGCTGCCTTCTGAGTTCTCCAGTTTCTGAAGCCTTTCTCCGTCGTGCCTTTTCGTTGTTTGTTTCTTAATCATGGTAAGCTTGTTGATTTTCTTATGCTATTCTCTCATTTCTTTTGATTCATGTTGCCTTGTCTTCTTTCCGACTTCTTTTGTTGTGACCAGGATCCCAAGAAGAATGTTCCTGCCGGAGGTACCTTTCCCCGGAAGATGGTTGATCCCCAGTATCTCAGTTGGGAAGAAAGGGCCGGAATTTATGGCTTAAAAATAGATCTTTCCCCCTGTAAAATCCTTGGTAAAGGAGTTAACTTGTCCCCTGAGCTTAATTCTGCCAATAACTGTAATGCACGGAAGATTATTGTTTCCGATGAGCAGCTCGGCGCCGGACTTCCTATTCCTTTGTATAATCCTGCAAATCCTCTATTTTATGAGATTTATTCCCGGATTTATCCTCCTTGCGGCGTAATGTAGTTGAATGGAAATTCCATTCGAGTTATTCGTCAGTGGGTGGCTCGTTCGGAGGGCAAGTCGTTTTATTATGAGAAGCTTCCCGAAGATCCAGATCATCCTCCGAGCTTCTGGACTGCTCAATTTTTTTTCAAACACTACAGAGTGGAGAAGAATTTGATCAAAAAAGTAGCTCCTTGGAGTGTGAGCCTTAGCAAGGTGCCCAACTCTAAGCATTTTCTGGGCAATGTGGACCCTTCTGGTTCTAACTCGAAATCTCTTCTTCGTCATTCCAGCGACGAGGTGTGGTTCTCGAAGCCTATGCTCATCGAGGGTCCAATTCTCTTTGGCTATGTTGACGAGGAGGGTAAGACTAAACGAACGGGTTTTGAAGATAAACATAATCTCTCTGTTGTCGAGTTCTTCAATATACACTTCTCCGAAGAGGAGCGAAAGAAATCCAGGAAAGGATTACTGCTTATTAAGCGGAGGTATAATAATAAGAATGCTTCCTCTTTAGACGTTTCTATCGATAATTTATCCTCTCATTTAGACGTATGATAAGATTTGTTTTTTCAGAAAGAGGAGGAGGAGAGACAGAAAAAACTACAAGGTCAGGGGCAGGTTGCTGATCTGAAGAAAAGGAAGAGACCGTCGAAACCGACCGATGCTGGAAAGGGGGCGAGTGGTCAGGTGATAAACACATCATGCCTTAGTTATGCAATGGGTATGAATACCTGCCTCTGTTTAGAACCTGACAAATTGACTGCTTTTCAGCTTGATGAGGTGATTTCTGGTAATGATGGTGTGATGGAGTTTTCTCTGTGTGATCGAGAAGAAAGAAGGGGACCATGGTGAAAATATTGGTACCAAAGAGTCGACTAAGGAATCCTTAAAAGATTCTGTCGAAACTTCCGGTAATGATGCTGGAGGGGGTGTCGAAGCTGATGGTCGAGCTGTTAAGACTAGTATCGATGGTATTCCCGAAGTTATTAATTCCGATGTTAAGGATGGTGGCGAACCTGTTAATCCAGTTCTAATGAGTGACCCCGAGGATGTTCGCAAGGTTGATGATGCCGATGTTAAGGAGGTTGTTGAAGATACTATGTAGAAGATGTTACATCCCTTCTGCTATCTTTTTGTGCCTTTCATCTCTTTGTTGTGTCTGTATTGCATGTGGCTTGCAAGTCTAGTTGTTGCGTTTCCTGTAAATTATGTATTATTGTTTCTTGTTTCCTTTTTGCGTAATGAAGTTGTTGTGTTTGCAAATTTTTCTTTAGTATAAACTGTTTATCGAGCAACTCGCGATTAGACACGAAGTTGTCCTTGCGACATTCTAGGCTCCTATGGTTACTCGAGGTGCAACTCCGGGGCTTACTTCGATGTAGGAGATAGTAAACCAAGCCAGTGGGGGCTTACGGATCACCTTTCCCAAAGGCTTTGAGATACTCACGCTGGTTTCAAGCAAACACTGGCTATCGAGAACACAGGTACCCTTTTTGCCTCAGTATGTTAGGTGGGTATCGAAGATATTTGAGTATCTTCCGAGAGGACGTTGTGGTGTCCTGATAGCCCGTTTAGCCTAAGTAAAGTAGGAAACTTATGGTGGGTAGCTTTGTTTCGATAAGAAAGTAGCACTGTGGGGGAGTGTCGGTCAAGGCTGGAGCTTAGACATGGTACTATTCTCCTATCGCGGCCTAGAATTCGACCCCTCTGTTTCTCGGCATCCCCTCCTCGAGGCTATGTTTTGATTTTTTTAGAGGAGGTCCCTCGGCTACGTGACTCGCCTGCTATCCCCACGAATGCAAGCGAGTTAGCTGCCTCGGGGTTCCTCCCACCTTTAGAGGTAGATGTTAATCCCATTTATCGTCCCCTCGACGCCTCAGAAAGAGAGGTCCTCATGGTCGTGTGGTAGTGGGTTCAAATGCGTCATTAGCTTATGTAGCCGGAATGCAAAGTACCCACTGCTAACGGGGTGTCTTGTGGGTAGAGGACTGTGTCATATAGCTCATAGGGCCCTTACGGCTTATATGAACATCAGCTATGCGCCTTCTATTCGAGGTCTTTTTATGTTATTGGCGTCTGGGCCTTGGCGTTAAGGCCTTTTAATTTCATTGCGTCGAGGCACTAGGGGAGATATGGCGTCGTGGCCAGTTCGTTTTTTTTTTATGGCGTGAAGGCCTTTGAGATGTGCTTATTCGAGTAGGACTTCTGTCTGTCTTAGCAGGATTTGGAGTTTGATTCGAGACACAGTTGTAAGAGGTTTGATAATAATTCTTTACTCAAGGATACATGAACATTTTAAGTGTAGTATTTCCTTATATACTTCGCATTCCATGCATTGACGGGCCATGTTCCGTCTTTTTCGTCAATTAGTTTGTATGCACCCTTTCCCGCTACTTGCTTTACTTTGAACGGTCCTTCCCAGATTGTTCTAGCTTTCCTGCATTTCCCTTTTGGTAAGGTGGGATCTCTCGCAATACCATATCGCCAGGCTGGAATTCTCTTTCAATGAATTTTTTGTTGTACCCTCGGGCTAGCTCCTGCTGGTAGTTGATGATGTGCTGTCGAGCTTCTTCTCTAGCTTCTTCGAGATTGTATAGCTTTGCATATATTAAGTCTGCTGTGAGGTTTTGCTCCCACGATTTTTATTTCCGTAGGCAGTACTGCCTCAATCCCGTATGTTAGGTGAAATGGAGTCATTCCTGTTGCACGCCTTCGGGAAGTTCGAAATGCCCATAGTACGTTGTGCAAGTGTTCACACCACTGTTTTTTGTGGGGTAATACTCGTTTTTTCAAGTTATCCCCTATTGTTTTATTGTTTGCCTCGGCCTGGCCGTTGCTTTGTGGGTATATTGGTGTCGAAGTTCCTAGTCTTGCGTTGTACTGGTTTAGCAATTCTCTGACATCAACACTTAGGAATTCTTGAGCATTATCCGAAACTATCTCAGCAGGGACCCCAAATCGACAAAATATGTTTTCCCAGAAGAAGGTGAACACCTCTCGGCCTGTGTGTCTTTTTAGAGCTTTTGCCTCGATCCACTTTGAGAAATAATCAGTTGCCACGATAATGTACCTTCTTTGCCCTGTTCCTGGAATGAATGGACCGACGATATCTACCCTCCATTTGGCAAAGGGCCAAGGGCTTAGTACTGGATTTAAGTTTGTTGCTGGGCTTAGTACCGCCGTCATTTTCCACCAGTACAACCACCGCTACCGTTTTCCACCACTACTACGTACCACAACCACCACCGCTTTCGTTTTCAGCTGAGAACAAATAGTTTAGCTCTGGCCGAAAAATCTAGATCTAAAATGATGAGCCGACGACTAAAGCAATATAAAAGGATATTTATGGTATTATGAAAATATGTTTTTTAAATGGACTCCATTTTTACCCCTATAAGGTTAATTGTGAAGGCCCACAAATCAAGGGTTCTTATTCAATTTCCTCATTTTTTTAAGCCTATACAGATTCGTTACACTTTTATATATACAACCTAGTGCACCTCAGCTATTCACGTGCCTAGTGTCCAGGTGCAAAAAGCCGGGTAGGTAGGGTCAGATTGGATTCGCGGGTTGGATGAGGTTTACCTGGCCTAAACAAATTTTATTAATTTTATTAATATTTAAAGTAGTGAACGTATAACTATAATACAGTGGTGCTGTGGTGTAGTCGGTTATCACGTCAGTCTTACACACTGAAGGTCCCCAGTTCGAGCCTGGGCAGCACCATATTTTTTTCTTCCAGTTTAAAGACGCTTCCTTGGCGTCTGTAATGCCAGCGGCCAGCTTCCGTAGCTTCTTTCTTGTAATACTGATCATGCTTGACACAAGTTCTCTGACGATATATCATGGTTTTAACTTGTTAAGCAATTTCTTCTAAGTATCAACTGTCAAGTATGAACCTTAAGCTTACAAATTGCACAAGCCAGACGAAGAGGCAAGGCAAGGCTATATTTGGATGGCTCACATATTTTTTTTTTTTGTGGTTGTCTGTAGACAATGCAGAGATGGTTGGGAGACATCAAGCATTGTTTAAATCGCAGTGGAAGGTACCATATAGATAACATTGCACTATTTGAATGTGGAAAACATACTTGCCATATACATTTACCGCAATAAGCGTAACTGCCGTGTACTTTTACAGCATATGCATAGATAGATGAATCTCTATGATTCTAATGTTAGCTTAAGTGCATCCCTCTACATGGAAAGTTGAAAGCTTCTGGCTGGGTAATTTCTCCCACACCCCAGCATTGATAGAAAGAATCCGCATTGAAGTCGGACAACAGATTTAATGAAGAACAATTGGAGATGCTCCTAGACGACGACTTGGGTAATGTAACCATGATCCACACAAAGAAGCGATCACGTCACTGCACAGGGGTTTAACCAATCGTCTCATATCCACGTGGCTGGCTCGAGATAAAGGAATCAGGCAACATTTATTCAAATTTGCCATTGCTTGAATCAGACTTGATTAAAACTCACTAATTTTACATAGTATTAAAGTTTCATTAAAAGCCAAGATCTCATTTTGTTGGATCATAGCCTCTCCCATTCCCTTCTCCCCTCTATATAAACACACTACTAGTAAGTATCCCACAGAGTTATATTTTCTTTCTCACAAACAAGCATAACCCCTTAGTCTCTATAGTTAAATGTTTATCTTTGTTTTGTCTCTCTACTTAGTAACTTTTGTAATGGCAGGGGAAAATTCTTCTGATTCTGATCATATTAAGTTTGAAGCAAATGAGCCCACTCCAGCTCCCATTCAGGAAGCGCGTATTTACAACTCTGCAGTTCGAAGCATCAATGACCGAACTAGTGGATCTCGAGTATACCGTTGTTCAAGTTGCCGTAGGACATTTGCTTGCAGCCAAGCACTGGCTGGGCACAGTCGGCGTCACTACGCTGGTGGTAAGGTTAATGGAAAGAGAAAAGTCACGGAAACGGTAGCACCAGCAGTCGCCCATCCTGTAGTACCAAGGAGGTCCCTGAACAACACTCACTTAAGATTGATAACTTCACCATCCGGCCAACCTGTTATTCGTGCTTGTGCAAAGGATGAAGTTTTTCAACCAGATTTTTGGATAAATCCTAGGCCAACATCGATGGATGTTAAGTTTCCATTCCCTAATGGGTATTCAAACAACTTCGCGGCGGGAAAAGGAAATACAAATGGTTTTGAACTTCACAAGGAAGAGTAATTGATCTCAATATGGTTCTCTTTGTTTTTGTAAGGTCAGGATACAAATCTATCAACGGCGAATGTCCTTTCGCCATATTATGTTCTGGTGCTAAAAACAAAGGCTAATTTGGGGGCCGGAAAATCTAATAGGGGGACCGGGTTTTTTATTCCTATCCTAGAGGGGGTTATAAGGGGTGTCAAAATGATATGAAAAGTCTAAGTTACCCTTTAAAATTAAGGATTAACAAAAACCTTTATCTTCTTCTTCATCGTCTTCTTCATCGTCTCATCCCATTGTTTAATTTTGTCTATGATTAAGTTTTTATGCTTTGATTCCTCTTTTGAATGGTTAAAAATGATAGTTCAGAGTGATTTTCGGCTGGGTAAAACCCTAAAAATCTAGACGAAAATCAATTATCGTCTGTGTCGAAAAATAAGTTACCAAATGTGTCGCAGCCAATCCAGCCGAAAATAGGCTTAATTTTAAAAAAGCTAGCCGAAAATAGGCTTAATTTTAAAAAAGCTAGCCGAAAATTTACTGTACATCGTCTTCTTC
>JAJJMA010272690.1:0-17340 GCA_023529015.1 Papaver nudicaule | reverse complement strand
GGATTCTGGGTTAAAATTGAGCCGAAAATAGGCTATGGAATCACAAACAAATTTTCGGCTGGGTGAAACCCTAAAAATCTAGACGAAAATAAATTGTCGTCTGTATTTCATGCAACAAAACCAGACGAAAAATAAGTTACCAAATGTGTCGCAGCCAATCCAGCCGAAAATAGGCTTAATTTTGTAAAAGCTAGCCGAAAATTTACTGTACATCGTCTTCTTCTATTTTCGGCTGGATTCTGGGTTAAAATTGAGCCGAAAATAGGCTATGGAATCACAAAATCTAATTTAATTTCGGCTGGAATTGTTGACAAAAATCCAGACGAAATTTAATGGTGGTGGTGGCGTTGGCGCTGGTGCCGGTAGTGGTGGTGGTGGCGGCACTTTGAATAGTTTAACAACTAATCTAAGTTTAGTTAAACTAATCTGATTCATTAGTTCTAATTAAATAGGGATATTTTGGTATTTAAAAAAATATGTTGGATAAGGGGTTTTTGAAAAAGCTTAGAAATAGCTCTATTTTGTTTTATTATCCGGTCCCCCTATTAGATTTTCCGGCCCCCAAATTAACCTTTCTAAAAACTTAGAAATTTATGTTTAAGAGTTATGTTGCAAATCTACAATATGTTGGTAATGAATAAAGATTTGGTGTTTTAGTTTTTGTATAGAAATTGCAACCAACTTTTCATATGACAGAAATTCTATACTCTTAATGTTTTAGATAACTACCTAATCAGCAAAGGGAACCGATCAGAAAATACGCCTCTGGATCATTTCAAATCTGCAATAAGGCCGCCCACCACATTGTCTTACTCAAGGGGGTTAATGAGAAATGACCAATGTAAACATTCTGTTATGGGATAGATGCAGATCATCTGATCCAAGACATGATTGGTCGACCCACAACCAAAGCATGTCGAATAATATAGTGAGCTTGGATTGGATCAGCATTGACTGCTCTGATCACTGCCAATCCGGCAAACCATGATAGAATCACAGTGAAGCCGCATTAACAGGCCTATAGCAAGAAAACACCATGGGAAAACATACAAGACCTTAGAACAACAAAAATCAATGAGATATCAGCCGAAGCCACTGTAGTTTAGTGGTAAAGTCATCGTCAGATGATACCATAACACCTTTGCTTTCTGAGATGACTAGAAAAGGGAAAATCCAAGCACTAAAAAAAACTAAAGATTAGTACGAGGGTTACACTTAATTAGTCGTCTAGTACTACGTTAAAATTCTAATGTTACACATGTTTAACTATAGTATTGATTCTACCAGCATTAGTTTGACATGAATCTCAAACAGACATCCACTAACTTGCTTCCTGGTAACTTAGATTCATGGTTTGGCTTCAAAAAGAATTGAAGAATAGGGTGCAACATTGTAAGTGTCTCCAGTGAATAGAATTCCTTGGGGAACAAAGTCATCCGGAGATTCAAGATTAGTGTCCACCTGCCATTTAGCAACAGAATATAGCTCGTCAGTTCAGTACCGAAACAATCAACAAAGACGAGAGAGAAATACTGATGCAGAAAGAATACCACTCTGAGCCATCGCCTTCCAGAAGGAGGTGAAGGTATAAGAGCTTTAACAAAATAGTCATGTGCATTAAATGCTACGTAAATATCAGCCCCGTGATCACTTTCATGGATCCTGCAGAATCCATGTTTCACTAATTAGAAGCTTCCAAAGCACTAAAACTTACTTCATATCATTTTCCTCTTTAACCTTAGATAGTCGACTACCATGCCTGAGAGTGATTGGACTATACTGATCCCAAAAGATAATTTGGATAAGGAAAACACCCACAATAATGTCAAACAAAGAGCTTACAAATTATTAGAAGTTAAGCGTCCGGAACTAGCAAAGGACACAAACAAAACTGAACAGAGAAATAAAATTTGCATGATATAAGGATATTTTGTTTAAAGGTGTAATTCAAGTTTGGACAAAACTTTTGGTGCAAAATACCAAATTCTATATCTCACAGTGATTCTTCTTTTAGTGGTCATTTACCGATTCAGCGTAAAAATTAAGTAGAAGGCTATTATTTCTTACGTAAATGCAAGGAACTTGCTCTCATGGTTGTCCCAGTTATCCTCATGCCAGGTAACATCATTCTGCGTGAATTGGATATTAAATTTAGTAACACACGGAAACTACGTTTACACTAGTAATACATACTCATTTTAACAAATAAAAGAAATGATGAAGCTGTAAGAGATTAATGTTGAATTAAAACGTAAACCAATGAAATTACCTTCTCAAGAAATTGGTCTCGACCCAATACAGAATGTTTTCGGCGAAACTTTATTGACTCTGCAAAGAACCTAAAGTGATTCTTTTTCCTGGCATCAAGCTGTTCACAAATGATCCTCCATTCGTAAGTCTTATCTCAAGATCAGTCAAAGAGGACGATCAGATATCCTTACTAACCTGATGCCACTGAAAATTATTCATTGCATTATCATGTCCATAACTGTTGTTATTGCCCTGCCGTGTATGGCCATATTCATCTCCCATTAGCATCATTGGAGTCCCCTGTGTACATGGAATTTTGCACATAAATCAAGTCAACTGTTAGTGGTTATGAGATTGATTACGAACCAGAAGTCAGTTTGAAACTAGTGAATATGTAACTGAACTCAACCCACCCCAAGAATAAAAAAACTGGGATGCATAGCGAGAATTCATATTTAGACAGGGTAGATTCGGTAGAATAAGATGCCATACTAAATCGACATGATCCAGGTAGACAAGATGCATGCAAAAAACTTGTAACAAGGCAAGTAAATTCAGAATCCACAATATAGTACACATGATTTGGTTGAGATCGTATCTGGAAAATCAACTAAACATGCTAGAGAGTATAGGCCAAAATGATTATCGGATAGATTACCTGTGAGATCATTAAAGCCAAATGGAAGTTTTTCATTTGTCGGGACCGCAGAGCTTTAATGTTTACATCATCAGTTTCTCCTGTTCAATTTGCAAATAAACTAATAACCTCTTAGCAAAAAGAAAGTAGATAAAAGATGCATCATTGTGCTACCAAACCGAAGAAATGAAAGAGAATGGTGCCACTATCACATAATGTAGTATTACCAGAGTTAGTTAATTGTTCAACTATCTGTTAAGAAGTATGAGCTACACACATTACCTTCATATCCACAATTCCAACTAAAATTATCATTGCATCCATCATTCCCACCTTCTCCATTAGCACCATTGTGCTACCAAACCGAAGAAAAAGAAGAGATATCTCTTAATAGCATAGAACACAAGGAAAAAAAAAACATAGGAACTTGTTCGGAAATAGAATGATACCTTGTTATTGTAAGATACAAGATCATATAGAGTGAAACCATCGTGTGCAATGATGAAATTAATACCATGGTAAGGTTTGCGCTTGTTTACCTGTGTAATCAAAATTTACTAATCAAACACCATATCAAGGAACTGATATAACAAACAAAAAAAATTAACAATGTTACCTTGATACAGAGTGAAACAAACACGTTGACGAAAGATAAAGAACAAAATATGTACTAATAGTTATTGTATGCAACAAAATATGAGAAACCATCAAAAACACCGAGAAGATAGTTCCAAAAGGAATGAATAACCTCAGAGTTTCAAGAGATGTGCATAACCCCATGGAAAGATAAGATTTGTCATGTTTATCAAGAAATTAGATTGATAGAAACTCGTCTGGAAGTGCTCCACATTGCTTTTTTAGAATCACTCTTCATCCTTGTTAATTTCAAACTTAAATAGTCACTGGATGTACTGAACGCTATTGTCATTATACAACCCTTACTCTGTATAAATCAGCAGATCCAGACACCCGAGTGGCAAAACTCCCCTTCATTCCCGAGTCACCCTATAGACAGACAAATCACCTGGTCAATACCAAAAGGTTGTTCGAAAAAACAAGATAAGTTGATATAACTTATTCAAATTATCATAATCTGATATCTTTTAATCTGAAGTTCGTCCCGTGGGTATTTAATAAATAAAATTGCTATAAAACTGCACAGCAACCATGAGATCTCAGTCATTCCAGATGTTTGTAAGAGATATGATCATACATTTTGTTGGGTTCACAAGACTGTGAAATCACTGTATCCGACTTCAGTATTGCTCCACATGCATGTTATACTTGCAGTTCAATGCGGAAATAATACTATATTTTTGCCATGCTTGTAACTTAAGAACAAGAATCTACAATCAAACCTATTAATCATTAAGAAGGTTTCTCCAAAGAGTGGTTACCTTTATAAATCTTCGAAGATCATCTCGATATCTTCCATTCCATTCAGCCCACCTAGAAGGTCAACACAAGATGATAATTCCATAGGAAACACAATTTTCGCGATGAGAAACGAGATTACCATCATTTACAAAAACTGAACTCCTTTAGTTCTGATCATTAAGCATATCTTATGTTTTACAGCAAGGAAGATGGAACAATAAAAATCGAGCAATAAATGAATATGAATACCTATCCCAATTAGGAAAGCTGCCAACAAGATAGAGACCACCACAATCCCAAGGCTCTGCAATAATTTTGCACCTAGATAGAATGGCATCTTTGGCAATAGCCTGCTCCAGAAAAAATTTATTTAATTACAACATCGTCAAAAACGTGCATGTTTGACTCCCACTAACATTTAGAGGATTACTGTCCTGACTCGATAATAATAACTAGACGATCAACCATAAGGTAATGTCGTTACCCTAATGAGAGGAGGAGCGTTAAGTGGAGAACCATCAGTATCTCGGCAAAGCACACTTGCAAGATCAAAACGAAATCCATCGATGTGATACTCGGAGACCCTTTTGTTTATATACAGGAACAAAGAAAATGAGATAAGAGAAGAACGCGGTGTGCCATTCATGAATCTACATGCGGTGTGCCATTCATGAATCTACATCCGAACAACAGGAGAAGATGAAATCAAAAAGTGTCCATACCAGTGTCTCAGACTATCAAGTACAAGATCCATAACCACAGGATGGTTGCAGTTTAAGGTATTTCCTGGTGCCAAATAATAAAGCATGGCATCATTATGATGATCATATCACATCCCAGTATAATAGTAAACCAAAGATCGGAAATATCTCTAAGCAAGAAGTTTTAAATATCAGTAAGCAAGAAGCAATTCATGTTTAAAATAATAAAGCCAGTGACGTAGAAAAGTAGGTAATGACTAAGACTTGTAAAAGTAACAAAATGTGAACGAAAACAACTAGCTCGAGAAAGATGAAGTTACCACATCCAGAGAAATTAAGCAGTTGACCATTTCCATCTAACATGTAATAAACCTGTAATTGATTAGAACAAACATCTGTTAGGAAAGCCACAAATGATCCGCAAATCTCAAACTTATACATTATGTAGAGATTTCAGCCAGAGCAATAAAATTGGAATTACGGTTTCCATATGTCCTAGTTTGCTCATCATCTTACATCTCATTTGCTTGCAAGACGTGGAAAACAAACAAAGGTTACATTTTCCATCATGCAACACATACAAACCATAAATATACAGCCTGTATCTGGACCTCAAAGAACCTCATCATCAGTTGCCAATTACATACAATATGGCAGTTGGAACTCATACCCTCGCAAACTGAGAGAATGGTTTCTGAAGAGGTTTGCTACCTACAAAGCCCCGGACCTCATGGCTACCAAGTGCCTGACGACACTTGCATATTTAGGGAGTAACTGATGTAAATGGGATGTCGAAAATCACTACCATCATATAATGAGAAAAATATCGAAAATACAGGCCAACTGTTATAATTATCAACAAATTGGTCGACTTATCAATGAGCAAGAACTTTGATCCCCAGACCTCATGGTACAACTACCAAAAGCCTGACCAACTCGACACTTGCAAATTTAGAGAGCAACTTATGCAAGTGGGATGTCGAAAATCACTACCAATCATATAACAAGAAAATACCAAAAATACAGGCGAACTGTCATACTCATCAAACAAATTGGTCAAATTATCAATGAGCAAGAACTTTGAAGAAGTGACCACAAATAATTTACCTTATTGTCTATTCCACGAAAAGATGTAGCATAAGGGTAGGTATCATCGGCTTCATTAGTATGGTTATAGACAACATCCAATATAACCTGTAATAGGGAAAGACCACTGGATCAGTCTACAGGGAGATACTAGGGGGCACTACAGTTGACAGATGTAGTTTTCCTAGAATTCACTTAAAAGCCAAAAAACAAAAAAAAACTACCTCAATGCCAGCATCATGCAAAGCTTTCACCATTTGTTTAAACTCCTGAGAAGCAGCAGTAGGTCCCCCACCAGCACTCGCATAGCGGCTCATGGGAGCAAAGAAGTTTATAGTAGAGTAGCCCCACGTATTGATCTAAAATACCAAGAAAATTTGCACAAGTTTCACTAGTAAGGTCTAATATATATCCACAAAAGTAAACACTTGAACCAATAAAACCCCAATTCTAATGATAAGCGAACAATAGAACATGTCAAGCTCTTGTGTGACCACAAGCGTATGTATGCGGTCCGAGATTTGCATTTTAGAGTATATTCCCATAGTTAAGCATATTCTGCTCAAAAAAATAAAAAAAAGGGAACAGTTACCATATGATCTCTTGGGTTTGAACGCCTCTGAAGCTCAAACTCATCAAACTCAAATACAGGCAACAATTCCACCGCGTTGACTCCAAGATCAAGAAGATGTGGAATCTAAAAAAAAAAAAGAACTGTCAGAGGCTTGAATGAATTAATAGCCATCTCTGTATATGGTTATCCTAACAATGAGTTACAAGCTTCGGTCCAAGTGGTAAGCCGATTTAGACGTATGTTTTAGGAAAATCAGTACAAGCTTATAAGAAATATTAAGATTCAAAGAAGCAAGTTTACTAGTAACAGAGTTACCATCAGTAATAATGATTGTAAAATAGTTTTAGCAATCATCTCTCGAGTGAAACCATAAAAACTGGCGAACATTCTACGGGAGGTTTCTTGTTGGGCCTTAGGTTGATTTATAAAATAATCCAAAGATACCTCTAAAGTGCTACCGAAGCTACATTTGGCACCTACCAAATGAATAATATGTGCGGGAAAGATAATATAACTAGTGGAGTGGAATTGCAATTTGGAAGTTCTACTCTATGTAATGTGTGGCCTAGATAAGAGTCACCATCGATCCCCGGTAACTAAAATTCTGGAAGGAAGTCAATTTTTTATAATTTTTATTGTTAGCTGTCAGTCCATTCTATCACTTCCCTTTCCTTCGAGGGAACTTCCCTTGCTTGGTAGACAAGTTTTACTTCAAAGTAATTTTCTTGTATTAGCTTAACATTTTACTGGAAACGGTCTTCAACACTATAGAAAACTTTCATTCAGCTTCAAGAAAGAAGTCATTACCTTCTCGATCAAACCAAGGTAACTGCCACAGATGTTTGGCTCAAGACCACTTGATTCATCAGCAGTAAATGCACGGACATTCATTTCGTATATAACAAGATCTTTCTGCAAGAAATTGAATCAGAAGCAAGAAGCCAATACATTGAATCAGAGAGAGAGAGAGAGAGAAGCCAAGAACATTGATCTTAATGGGTGACTATGACTAACTGAAGAGGAACTAAACAAAGAAGTATTATATATATAGTGGATCTTCTTTACTAGTCGTTCTGAATTCAAGTCTGGCCTAACATGAAAAACCATTACTAAGAGGAAATAGAGCTGTCTGAGCAATTTATTAGATTTACCTCTGGTATATTTGGCAGCTTGTAGTTGCTTCCCCAGTCAAAAGGTAGGCTTGTAAAATCATATGTTCCAAGAAATTTAGACGGCTTATGGCTAACATCTCCAAACACCCTGCGGCCCTCGACTAGCTTTGCATAAGGATCTACAAGTACAATACTGCTGTCAAACCGGTGCCCCTGCTGCCATTCGCGTGGTCCATCGACGCGATAACCATAAAGAACTCCAGATTGAGGTAGATCCTTCAGAAGAATATAAATTTTAGAACAAGAGATATCAAGTTTAAGAGAAGTAAGTAAACGGTGACGAGAAACACATCCATAATCTATGAGTTTTAATTGATTAGTTATCACCATCCTAGACAAAACTGGACTGTTTATTAAATGCAACATATACTATATAAGGATATCTATAGACCCACCATTCACAAAATCATTGAAACCAAAATTCATAGAAACCAACACAAACGATTACTACACATATCCAGAAATTCTTAGATAATTTCTGTTTCGGACCATCGAGGTAAGCAAGGAATCACCTAAAAGACTACTGAAATCACCTCAAATAATTTATATCGAAAGATGTGATCGCCGCTGAGTTATACACGTAGATGTTTTTTGTGCCTGTAGTTTGAAAGACTTGTGCATTGAAGAATTTAAGAAACAAAAAGGCATTTGATAAAATGTTGACTGGAGGAGCAGCACTATCTACAAAGAGAACAAAATGCTATAGCTAGCAAAATGATCCTTCGTATTAAGTTAGGTTCTTAACATGAGGGATGCTGGCCAAAAAAAATAACCATAAAAGTTAAGAAAATAAAACTACCTCCACGCATATGTGCCATATGTCTCCTGTCTTGTTGAGGCGAGGATCCAAGGTTATCTCCACCAGACCAGTATCTAGCTCACCTAGCTTACCCCTAAGAGTACAAATACTTGTGAGATAATTCCCATAGTAGAAAAAAAAAAAATTATCATAATAATACTGGTATTTAATGTAATTGAAAAAAGGACCAACAACAAAGTACCATGGAGGCCGGAGATATAAAAACTAGGGAATGTGTACAATGAATCGCCATCAAACAGACTCAAAAGAAGCGGAAAATATGCGAAAGAACCACTAGGAAGTGGTCAAATACTCATGAAAAAAGTTAAGCTATTTTAAGAGAATCATCTTAACTAGGAGCATAGGATAAGGGGAGAACGTGGATTTTATTTTTCGTATGAACTAACAATCTGGAAAGCAAAGAGTAAAAACAAGGAAGATTGATGCAGTTACCCGTCTAAAACTGATAAGCAAAGAGTGACTGCAGATGCATGTTTAGAGAAGAGGGAAAAGTTGATTCCCTTTTCCACTTCCGATGCCCCCAGAGGATATGCCTCACCTGAAGAAACTTTGAATGACGGGTTGATATCAGACATTTGAGGAGCTTCTTCCTACAGATACAAACCATGAAAGATCGATCTCAGTGATAATGTGACCGCCGGAGCACACTATAAAAAAAGCTTTTCTTAGAGTAAAAACAAACTGATACCATAGAAATGTCCCTAGTACAGAAAAAACTTCAGTCCCTTCATAGTTATAATATCCTGGTACCGCTGACATTTTCCAGTATCATGACAAAAGGGACATCCACATATCAAAACTTGGTAGAATTTTCCCCTACTCAAAATCACTATAACCTAGTCTAAGATGACAAATTCATCAAAATGGTTTTAATTAAAATTCTTTTAGAATGAGGTTAAGTTCTCATACAATGTACACGCATCTCAATTCATTCACCACGCATGTATTTCATTTACCACGCATGCATTTCAGTTCCTTTACTATTAGGCTTTGTCACCCTATGAACAGGAAAAGCATCTCATTTCTTGTCCTTCCTTGTGAACATTAAGATTGCTCAATCGACAGTCTTCTTGTTTGTAACTTTTCTCTCTCCTTACCTAAAGATTTTTGTTTTTGAACAAGCGTCATAATCTTTCTCTTGGTTATGAAAAGCTACACTTCTGAACCAGAGTTATGTTCAAACAACTTGTCTGCACACTATCTTCAATCATTACACAATACAACTCACACTCATTTTCACTATCTCAATAATTCTCATACAACCACAAAATATCATTTAAAAGACAATGGTAGTAAGAAAATACCTCGATTACGCTTTCTTGAAAACGACGATCGTAAACGCTTGTAACCTTATGTTTGATCCGGTCAGTAACCTAAACTATGCCAAGAAGATAATTACATTGTCAAACATACACAATTATGAAGAAGAAAAAACTATAATAATTAAGGGAGAACGATTCATGCCTTCTTACTACTATTGTTGAGTTTGTCTCTCTTGATACCACCAAACAAAGATTTACTTGATCTCAATCTGTACATTTCAAGACCAAAAACAAGTTCAGAAAATCACATTTTCAAAATATTGTGCGTAAATTTTAGGATTTCAGAAGAAACTAACCCCATTGAGAGCAAACCAAAACTTGCAGCTGATGAAGTGATGGAATGGTGAAATTTGGGTGACTGAAGAAGTAGAATCTTACTACTTGTTCCATGTTGTTGATGTGATGAGTAAAGCAAAGCATCCATGAAAAAAGAAAATGCAAAAAACCCTACAAAGGTGAATTCCTTTTTCAAAGCTAAAAGGAAATTTTGGAGATCCTTTTAACTTCTTTTTCTACTTCTTCCTCCTCCGATTTTCATTTCCTTTGATTCTCTGAAATCGAGAGAGTGACATTGGAATGCGTCCTTTCTCAACACGTGAACGGTACGTTCATTTTCGGTTTCAGGTTGTGACACGTGTCCTTGTATCGGTAGAGTTTTATCATAAAAAATCTGTGGAGTAAGGGGAAAAAAGATGACGACAAATTTACCTTTTTTTTTTGGTGCTTGGTTACTTCAGGTTAAACCTTTCATGCGGTAATTCTATACGTACGCCGAAAAATCACGCCAAAAAATTCCGTGGATGCATCCAACGGCTGGCGTACGTTTAGATTTCGGCTCAGCGGGTCCCACAAAAAAATCAGCGGGTCCACCCGCTGAGTATGTCTCACACGGGATTCTCCCGGGATTTCATCCCCGGGATGAATATCATTAGCGCCTTTCATGAGACCAGCTGTTCCGTTATAACCGTAAATACTCTCATGACAACCAATACCCACGTAACTGTTGAGCGTAAATTGAAGTTAACATGAACCACCAAGTAACCCAACGGATGCCAGTTGAGACTTGAGAGTGGTCACGGATTTGAACTCAGTTGAGCAATGTCGGATAAATTGCAGATGGAGTTCATCTTTCTTGGATGTAAAGGATCGATTAAAAGTAAGAAGCCTTTGCTTATTGTTACAACAAAAAATCAGTTTTCAAGTAGACAGATATAGCAATGGGCACATTCATGGTAAATAGGGGAAACTAGTTAAAGCAGCTGGTATTATATGTTGTTGGAGATAGTTTAGGGGAATTCGTTTTTCCGGCCGCGTTTCTCTCTTTTCCAGCCCGTTGACAAAATCAAATGGCATTGAATAAAGTCCAGATTTCAGGCGATCAAAAACTGTCGTTTTTCCAGTCCACGCTTTTTCCTCTCCGTTCAATTTTCTTTCGATCAGTCGAGACAATCCGTCGAGTATCTCTTATATATATGTACCAATACGTTTCCTTTGTCGCATTCAGATGATATCGATCCGGTTGGATTCGTTGTTCGCGCACTGTGTCGTTGTGTAATCCAAAAGAGGTCGCAGTTCTGTTATTCGCTTGATTCTTCGATTATGTCCTTCTTTGTTTCCTAATCTTGTGTGATTTGAGTTTATGTACCTCTGCTGCGTCTTCCTGTTGTGTTGCCGTAATTTTCCATCCACTGTAACGGTTTTCTGAAATTTTCTGGGTTCTTTGTGAAGAACACGAAGAACAGTTTGAAGATTGGCCGGACGTTGGCTCGAACGTATGTTTGGGTCGTCGGAGACACTTATGGGTAAAAAATAACCAAAACTCAAGTTACCACATCCGTTTAATTAATTTCACACGGATTACAAAACGTTTAGTAAAATATTAGTTGCGGTTCAGCTAATTTGTTAATTCATTTTCTGTATGCTCTACCGTATCCAGGTCACAATTTTCTTCCCTCGGAGTATCGTCCGTAAATGTAGACACCGACTGTGTCAACCAATCGCTATAGGATGGATAGTCTGTCAAGTGTCAAGTTGTTGTTGCCGGTTGAGAAGGGCCAAAAAAACAAGAAAAACCCATACTGTTGTATATCTTCACATCTCATTTGTTTTACCCTGCTCGGCTTTCCAACATCTCTTTTGGAAGAAGATTTTTCAGTAGCAAGAGAAAGATTAACATGGATTGTGCCTCTTCTTCCACTTCTGGAGCAGATGTAAGTATGTCTAATAAGTGGAATATTCATATGTTTGAGCTCGACATTGGTGACCTTTAATTTCAATTCAAAGTTTGTGTCCCTTCATTTACAGTCGGTTTTTTCGGTTTCAGATGAGGAGAGCTGGTAATATCCCGGACCATACTGCCACCCAACGGTATTGTTCACCATGTCTTTATTGTTTTTTGGTTACCGGAATTAGTTGTCCCTAGGGTAATTCCCACTGTAATGTTTATTTCTCCTGTGGGTATGTTAGATCGTTTGCATATTAGTTTGTTATGTTAGGGATGGGAAATTTTGTAGTGTAGTTGAAATGTAATTGCTCATTTTTATTCGTCCCCTAATTTTGGATGTAGTTACTTACCTCCAGTTTGTTGTACTTAATGTTCGTCGTAACTTGCACTGCAGAGATACATGTCATCCAAGATGGATGGATAAGCTACCAAAACACCTCATTGAGACAATTCTTAAGCTACTACCCACATCAGAAAGTGTTCTACAAAGTAAGTTGGTATCCAAACATTGGAATGCAATCCTGTACCCGACTAAGTTATCTCTGATGTTTGCGGGTTCCTACCCAAGAGTGGACAACTATATTCGAGTCTTCGTTGGTGACAGAGTTAACGAGATAGACTTCAAGGCAATTCTGCCACCTAACCTCCAACCGAACTTCGACCCCCCCTTCGAAAGACACTACCCTGTGTTGGTGGGATCTTGCAATGGCCTGGTATGCTTTAACGTCTTGCATGATAACATCGGAGATCCTATTTTCATTATGAATCATGCAACTCTTGAGTACCTCCTTCTCCCTCCAGTATATCCAACACGTGTACCGCCAATCACCCCATGGGGGGGGTTAGGGTACTGTGAATCTTCTGGTGAATACAAGGTTGTTCGGTAGTATGACATAATGAGGGTCCAAGTGCACACTCTTGGTGACAGAAGAGGTTGGAGGATGAAAAACGCTATACAGTTTATTGCCATTGCACCTGGTATTTCTGCTTATGGTCGTATATTTTGGTTGGACCATTCTAACAGGAGTTTCAGGCTCATTTCCTTCGATCTTGAAAATGAGATGTTTGAGACGCATCCCACATCCCCTATTGACCGGGTTTAGTGGCCTCTGGACGGCGTTGGTCTTATGCCATGTGGTCTTGGTCTGGCCGTGCACAACCACCAACTGTGGCAGGATATGCGGATTGATATATTGTCACCTATTTCCGAGGAAGCACAAACCATTGGTGCACATGTTTGGGGATGCTCACGTTTTAAATGGGAAAGGAAGTTCAGCATTGATATGAACTGATGGCTACCTGATCCAGTGTACCCCTATAGTGTCTACTGGCCTCTTGCTTTTGGTATAAATGATGATATTCTTTTCTGGTATAAGTGTACTTTATTTCGGTATGATGCCTCCGTTGACAAGTTGAAGAAAATCTAGGAGGCAATTCCATATGAAGCCGTTATTCAGATTATTCCCCACATGCCGAGTTGTGTGTCACTGAAAGTTGTAGGAGGACATTCCGGTGGATTTGCAGAGGCCATCAAACAGTGGAACATATTCTTCGTTTTGTAAGGTGGTTACATTGGGTCTAAGATAGCGAAACTCCTTGTAAATCTGCTTTGTTGTTAAAACACATGCTGTTTGAAGACTTAAATTTGATCGTTCTACTTGTTATTCACATTTTTCAGTCCTTGAAAGTTCCTGAGTTAATTTATGTTGTTTTCCGGCAAGCAGTCCGCCAAACTGCTCTCTCTCTCTGAAATCTTACAAAAACAGTTCCACACGTCCCTGTGTACGCATAATCTTTCGTACATTTTCCAAAAACGCTACTATCGACATTCTAAGTGAATGAGGGGATAATCACCATGCGTCAATACCTTATGGCGGTCGATAGAATAGGTAACGAGGGGCAATGAGGCAAATGAGAGTTTGCAAATAAAAAGAATAGAGGCAAATGAGAGTTTTAATTCTCGTTTGTCCTAACTGGGAGAATGAAGAAGTGCAAGAAGAAAAGGAATTGCTCAAAAGGGGTCCGATCTTCCCGATCAAATGTAAGTTTATTGGCCTTTGATTTCAATAGATAGTCCCATTTAGTGATGTGTATTAAAATATAATCTCCGATGGATCTTTATTTATGTTTATAAATTTCCTAAAATTTGACATGAACAAATAATCGGTTGGACGGTGAGCTGCAAAAGTGAGGATTGTTCATTTTTTTTTAAATTCATTTGTTTTAGTAGATTATTAGTCGTTATGTTTTTTTGTCCAAATGATTGTCACATATTAAACTCCAGGTTTTAGTGTTCCTTAGTGTATTGAGTCATATATAGTTGTAAGTGAAAAAGGAGGGGTACCGAAATACAACCAACTTTTCGTTTGGGCTCGTGAGACTTATGGTCAGATCTGGACAAATTGAAAAATAATATCCAAATCTGTATAACCTGAGTTGTGATCACAAGTGATCAACTCCTACAAAGACAAGTCTCTGTAAATCTTTATTCAAGATTTGGAACCAACGTCAGGATATGAATAACGTACGACTTGTGTCGCTTTAATATATAATCAGAGATATAAATGCGGAAGGTAAAGCACACAAGACACCAGAAGTTTTGTTAACGAGGAAACTGCAATCCAGCAGAAAAACCCCGGGACCTCGTCCAGTTTGAACACCACACAGTATTAACTGTCTACAAGCACTAACCTACTATCAGACTTCGGATTGGAATGTAGAAGAGACCGATTCCACCCTCCAAGCGAAGCACCTACTGTTGTACTCCTTACGTCTCTGGATCCCCCGCAGATCGTCACGCACTTGATTCCCCTAGCTGACGTCCTTTACAGGCCTAGGAGTTGCTTTGACCGCTGTCAAAGGCTTTTTGTACTCAAACCGTCTTTCGACAGAGAATACGTAAAGAACAATTTTCCCTTTAGATATAATCAAGGTTTTGGAAAACTTGTTTCGTGCTTTGAGGAACCGTTCACAAGGTCAGGTATCAAAAGCACACAATTAGGGTTTGCACGAGAACCGTGACGACCTAATTGTATTCTTGCAAGAACAACTAGAGAACCTAGAGATATCTTGCAGAATCTCTAACCTATATGTAAAACAACCTAAGTTGATGTACAATATAAATCGAATCTATCAATCCTGGTTTTACAACCTATAATCCTTGAATGGCCTTATTGCAGAAGAGAAGGACCATAGAATAGACAAGGATTATGATGGTCTACCTGGATACAAGTTCAGAACTATCTAGAGAAGAAAGATAGTTAAACTTGGCTTTACAATCCCTAAGTAAAGTCTTTTGTAATTCTTACCTTGTTCGTGAAGAACAGAAATATCAGAGAACAACCTTATGTAGCACACGCACCAGCAGGGATGGTTTGTTATGCTACATGTATGCTTATTTATAGTGATGGTTGCTTAAGGATAAAGCTAAGATTCCTTGTGCAACAAGTTAGCTAGTGACCGTGTAAACACGTCCCGTTACTTAACTTGCACACAATGAATCTAGTCACCTTTCTATTGTAGAAACCAAGTAGTGTTTATCTAACAAGAGTTTGATAGATTATAACTACCTCATTTAAGAGTTTTGGTTTCATAACAATTGTGAAAGGATAACCTTATCCCTTGACTAGGAGATATTCTACAAAACTTATCTCTTAAGAAAGATAATTGTAGCAAAACTCTAATCAGAACGGACCACAACACAGGTGTGAAAGTGGGCCATCGTAACCAGGAGGTGGACCTCAGAAACACGACAGGAAACCCTAATCGTAAATCCCGAGACGGCGGTTCGCGAACCCCAATGCTTTTGACAAGCGTTCCAGAAAGTTCCAGAAGATTCCAGAAGCTTCCTACTCCTTTTCCCGAATTCAGCTTTTAGCCACGCTTTTCAGTTTCAATAAATCACTCATAACTTCTTCGTTATACAACGGAATTAAGTGATTCTTGAAGCGTTGAATTCGTATTTCCATTCACTATAACATGGAGACCTACTCAAAGGTCAAAGGTTGCACTCACTATGATCATATGGACCAAATCTCCTCGGGTTAATATACAATGATGTAATTTCACCGTCATAAGCATTGTTCCACATAGTGAGTTCATTACTTCGATAGATAGAGATAAGAATAACAAGAGTTCAAGGAAAATTCAATCTTTACTAACCTTTGTTGATGAAGTCCTTGATGATGTCTTCGTGTGTTCTTCATCTTCGTCTTCAAAGGGTGGAGATCGACTTTAAACTCTACTACCTTTATCCTAACCCGAAGTAAACCTTGAGTAGGCTAAATCAAGAATTGTGTTTTGACACCTAAAACTGACAACTAGCTTGACATACCAACGCTAGTGGGTTTGACCGAGCAATGCCCTAACAGTAAGTACATTAGTATTTCCTTTCCTGTCACTGACAGCATCCTTCAATTTGGTATGGTATGTGTTCCCATTAGGAATGAGATCCCTTTTTCTTTATTTTCCTTTGTAGGTGTTATATTCATGTGCATCTATATGCAGAGATACGTGTCAATCACGATGGATGGATAGACTACCCCATGACCTCACTCACAGGATTTTGCAGCTTCTACCTTCTTCAAAATCGATCTTAAACAGCAAGCTAGTTTGCAAGAACTGGAATGGTTTGTTATCCAAAAATAAATTGGGACTTCTGTTCGCATCATCTAGTCAAATTATTTCCCCGCAAGATTGATGTGTTAGAGTTTGTTTCCAGCGTCGTACTCACCAGCTCCTGGACTGCAACAACCTTTTTCGACGATCGCCCAAGGAACCAGGGCGAGTTCCAATTATTTACCGTATGAAGCCTCTCATCGTTGGGTCCTGCAATGGCCTAGTGTGCTTTTATGTAACACACAATGGCATAAAAGATCCTATTTATATTCTGAATCCCGCATCAAGTGAGGCTGTCCATCTACCTCAGATTTACGAAGAACCTAATGTACCAGACGTGTGGAGGGTAAAACCCTTCGGGGCACGTGTCAGAGATCCAAGAAGCATGATCGCGCCAAAGGACCGAGAGAAGAATCAAAGGAAGGGGATTCGGACACCGCTCCAAAGGACCGAAGCCCCAGAGCCATCTTCGGGGTACCGCCGAAGGAACCGCCTTACTCGACAAGGACTGACACCACCACGATTGAGTCCCTTGTCTTATTAACTGTAAACCACCCAAG
>JAJJMA010272680.1:0-13757 GCA_023529015.1 Papaver nudicaule | reverse complement strand
GCCTATATATACTCTAGCAATCAGCGGGATAGAAGTAGCAAAAAGAGCTTAGGAACCTCCCTTTTGATTAAAAGTATATAGTTTAGAAACTCCCCTTTTACGCCCAGCTTGTGAGTGAAGGCATAACTGCGAGCAATGATGCTTCCGAAACTCGTTTCCTTCACGCCCTCCTACTGCATATCTTAGCGAGTGCCTTTTAGATGAGTGAAAAAGTCGTCGACATACAACCATGTTAGCTATGTTTATGCCCCAAAGGACTCTGAACTTTGGACAAACAGTTCGCTGTTGCTCTATGGTCAAGGTACAAAAGGTGGTTGAGATTTTCAACTGCTTTCAAACTTAAGCAAGTATTCAAAACTGAGCATATAACATAAGTTTAACTTTAAATTTTTACCAACACTTTGTAAGCATCAAACAGACAAAAGAAAAGGTAAGAGACTTCCCTGTAACGCTGGTCGTATCGCCGTCATGCTAGCTTTTGTTCATCATCGGTATTCCTGTAATATTGGACGGTGTCAACGGATCTTTGCCGCTGAAGCGGATAACTCAGCGAGAAGGACTGATGTAACCGAATTGACAGTAGCAGCACTTGTCCTCTTTTGTGGTTTTCCTGTCTTCAATACAAGAAATAATCGAGCCATTCTTCCTTGCTTCAACTCACTAGAAATAATCCCATCGAACCCCTGGCTACAATTGATTGTTGAGAACTTGGTCGCAGAGGCTAAGAAGAGGAAGAGAATAACTGGTTGTCAGCGAAATCAATACAGCAGCAGCGGAACGGCAGCAATAGCAACCACAACAGCATAGCATGAACAGCAGCATGACAACAACAGCGGTAGCAGCAGCAGAGAAGCAACAGCAGTAATGGCATAATAAGAACAGCGGCAATAGCGGCACAGCAGTAACAACACGGTAGCAGCAGCCTAACCCTGCTATCTTACAGCTTCAACACTCTGCCCAAATCCTCAGAAAAACCGAGCTTCATCCAAACTCAGGCCATTGCTTCTCACCATCAGAACCATGGCACACCAACCAGCGCGACTAGACGCCAAAACCATAAACTGCGACTCATCGTTGTACCGGCAAATCCCATGGTTCAACTGACCCTCTTGGCTTCAACATTTCCTCCCTATTCTTGCAGCATTAGTTCAGGCATTATGACGAACAAGTGATAGGCAACTTACTGTTGAGCATACGTAGAACTCTTTTGGTAATTGTCTGAACTCAATACTCCATCCCTGCAATACAAGCATTCACCACACACATTCATAAATGAACTTTACTCAAAACCCAACAGAAATCCCTTATCTCTTAAACTGTATCCACAACCGCCGTTGCACCCCTTTCTGCTCCTTGTTATCTCGGCTTGAACATAACCCAAAATTCCTAACCAATTCAGACCCATTCTACAATTCCTCACTTTCTTCAAGTCCCTTCTTGAATCTTACTCTTTCATGACTTCAATCGAATCCAGTAGCTAGGTATTTCTTCACTGATTTCACTACATTCTTTCCGCTGCTGAACATCACTCAAACTACCATACCCACCTCATGTGTACTTCCTTTGTATTTCAGTTAAAACCCACCAGATTCTTTGTTTAGCCGGTGGCAGCTGACATGATATTTCTGTTTGAGCCAGATTCCTTTGTATTTCTGTTTGAACCTAAACTTGGGACGACATGATATTTCTAAAAAGTTTGAATGGGTTTTAAGAATAAATTCTACTGATTATAGATCTACTATTGAAATTTGTTTTGAATTAAGATTTAAAGAAAAAATGAGATTTATGTTCAAGAAAAGACCCTAGCTGTATTAGATGGAAAAAATCTCAAAAACTGATTAAAATCGAAAAATCTTCAATGGGTTTGAAGATTAAGGTTTACTGAGTACAAATCTACCATCAAAAACCATTTTGATTTTATAATTTGAAAGAAAGATGAAATATTTACTCAAAACAACCCTAGTTCTATTAGTTTTAATCAAAAAATTTTAATTCTAAAAACTCTATGGATCTGGGCGTTAGTAACAAGATAGGGAAGGTAAGGAGAAGATATGTTTTTCTGAAGCCGATTGCTGGTGAAAACCCAAGATTTCTCTGTCGTTTGAAGCTTTTTCATGGAAGGATAAGCCCTGATTTCGCTGATGAAGGTGATAGTTGTCTGAAAACTCGGTTTTGCTGACGAAAATACCCCTGGTTCTATGAAATGCTACTGAATCTTACTGAATCCACCGGATTTGCTTAGATTTGTTGCCGGAATTGTTGTTTTCTTCATTTTTGAGCTTGTTCCACAAGATCACATGATTCAAACCACTTCTAGCGCCAAAATGTAGTTGGTAAAATCCCCAAAGTAGAGATTTTACCAATACACCCAATAATAACACAAGAGAAACACATAAACACAAAGTTTTATTAATGATTTGGAGGTGATTACATGAATTTCCATGAGAACTTAAGTGTTCTTCATGTTCTTGAGAGAAGTAGAGGAGATGGAGGTGGTGAGAGAAAGTGTTAGAGGCCATCCCCTTATTCTAGGGTTTCATAGCTATTTATATGAGATCTATTTGACGAATTTACAATATTACCCTCAAAGGGAATCCTATGCTAGAGTTCTTTTTATGGTGCATCTTCACCTAGGAAAGTTAAGTTACATCGGCCTTGGCTCGGCGCCACATAGCGGATGCAATACTATACTTAACAATCATGTGTCCTCTTCCTTCAACAAGCTTGGACGGCGACCTCAATCTCCATTCTTTGAACTTCAGCGGCTAGTCTTCTTCTGGATAAGGATTGCTGACGCGGATCCCACTGAGTCAACGAGTCAACTCTGACAATCTGACCACTCTGATCTTCTGACAAATGCTCAACCACTTCTCAGCTTTCTGTTGGTGACGTGTTATTTACCCGCTGATCACAATTCATTCTTCCATTCTTCTGACGATATGTGCCGATGTAGCCTCAACGGCAGTTGATGTAACCTCAGCGGTATTAGTTGATGTAATTTCAGCGGTGTTGGTTGATGTGACTTCAGCGGTATCGTATGCTGTGGTTCTTGGCGTTCCACCCACTAATCCTCTATGCATGGTGATAAACCTAAAGCTTCTTGCTGATGATTCTGTACTTCTCACTGATACTCTTCTTACGTAGCCTCGCCTCTAGGATGCTTTTATTTGCAGAATGCATTTTCTACACCTACATTTATAATAAAAATAATAATAATAATAAAATAATAATAATAATAATAATAATAATAATAACTCCACTATCTACAATAATAATGGGCAGACAATGTTTGATAGATATCTCGCAGACTATCTACAGCAACTCATTACAGGTGATGGCCCAGGCTACGGTCCCTTACAGCATAGATTAGTGACACTACCTATCAGGGAAGGTGGCATGGGAATCTACTCTATGAAGGACACCACACAGTACTGCTATCTAGCTTCCTATTTACAAACTAAGCAACTGCAGGAAACCATCCTGAGGCAGTCAGGAGTGCAGGTTACAGGCCCTATAATCCAGCAGATTACTGATCAGTTCTTGCAGGTTTGTTGTCTCTCTTCTCCACAGTGCATAAGTGAGTCTGCCCCACATCCTATGCAGTCCTTGGCGATTCAATACTTTGCCGCTGTGACGAAGAAGCTGCCATCAACCTACAACATGACCAAGCGTGATCTTGCTCTATGGCAGAGCAACAAACAGATCCATGCCCAAGACTACCTGCTGGCTTTACCTATAGAAAGCCTTGGTCAGAAAATTGGCCCTCGCCAATTTATCGTTGTGGTGTGCTACAGGCTTGGAATCCCCTTGTTTGTGAAGGATAAACCATGTGGATCATGTGGTAGAGGAATGGACATCTTTGGCGACCATGCCATACATTGCGCAAGCGAGGTTGGCCTCAAGTTTCGCCATGACACCGTTCGCAACACCTTCGCGGATATTTGCTTTCGTGCAGGTGTGTCTGTCAAAGTCGAAGCCTCCCTAGGCTTCCTCACACAGGATGGCAATAACTCTCGGCCCGCAGACATTCTAGCTTACAATTGGGAAGACGGTCGCGACACGTGCTTTGACATAACTGTTGTCTCACCCTTCACTGGGGGAGGCGTACAATCTTTTACACCGGGCGCAGCCTTATCCAAAGCCATCGAAGGTAAAAGAAACAAATACTTGGAGATCTGCAGGGGTAACGGATACAATTTCAGTGCTCTTGCTTTTACAACTCTGGGTGAACTTGGTGACGAAACAGTGGTTTTTCTGAAGCGATTGAAGAACTACTTATCTAGGCATGATACAACTGTAAAAGTCGGTAATTTCCTCTTTATTAGAATAGGCGTCGCTATTCAACAAGGGGTTGGAGCTCAACTTGTTTCTAGACTCCCCTCTGTTACTGTATGAACTTCTATGTGTTTCTTAATAAAATGCCTATTTTCATAATAATAATAATAATAATAATAATAATAATAATAATAATAATAAATATGGTCGAGATTTCTCTCTCCTCAGAGAGGCGAAAACAGGCGATTTGGGGAAGAAATCAAGGGTTTGAGATTGAAATCATCCCATTCTTCCCCATTATCGGTCTGTAATCTCGTGTTCTTCATCTTCATCATCTACCCTTTCTGCTGCTCGTCATTTTGAACTCACTATCCCTTTGTTTTCTGTCGGATTTTGACTTCCCGTCTGGGTTGTTACTTCTCACAGAAATCAATGGTTTGGTGTTTGATTCTCTACTGATCTCGTCGTCATGCCTTCTACTCGCAGTAGTCGTAGCTTTGCTCACTCACCAATCCCTAAACCTGCTCCTAAATCGAAGTCCAGACCCAATTCCAAAACCCCAATCCCTAATTCCAAAACCCCAATTTCCAAAACTCCAATCCCTAAATTCAGACCTGTCAATGGTGGTTCTTCTAAGGGGTTTTCACCTACATTAGACATCATTGACCACAAATTTCATTGTCCTTATGAGGGTTTGGATGGGTGCACAGATGGTGTTGGTGGTAGGGGGTTTGCAAGAAGCTCTTTCTCTAGACATCTGGATGACTTTCATTTTGTTCATGGTGAGTGTAATGATCTATGTAGAGAGCGTATGAGACAGAATGTTATCATCTATGATAAATGGGAAGCTGTTCTAAGAAGTTTGAGGATGTGGATTTGCACTTCATGTATGAAACTCCATACTTGGAGTATATCTTGTAAAACACATGCTGGTCCTATGGTTAAAGCTCCATGGCAAGAAGATGGTGTTTCCTTCCTCATTCATGGCATTCAGAGACCTCACACTACTTTGGACAGAGGGCTTCCTAATTGTCCTGGTGATGATGTTGGTTGTGTTAGTGGTGAAGGTGAGTCTCTATTGTTAAATGTGGATTTGCTTGATAGTGTTTTTAGAGCTCAGATTCATACAGTTAGGCATATCCCTGCAAATTGTAGGCTCAGCTTTGCTAAGGCCTTTAGGCAGACCATGGAAGTTGTTATACTTGACCCTGCTGACATTACTGGATGGGTGAAAATGTTGTTGTTTCCTATTTGTGTGCTGTCCAATTACTCTCCACAGAACAGTGAAGAGAAGTGGTCTGGTAACAGGAGAAGGCTGCAAGTCATTCTATTAATCATGCTCTTCAAGCTTGGAATGAGCCAGATGGATGTATCAACATTATTCAGAACCTACTTGATGTTATTGCTGCTCCTAAACTCCCTAAGTCAGCCAGTTCTCTCAAGAAGAAGTCACAATAGGATGTCAACATTAGCTTGTGTAAAAGGAAACTTAGCAATGGAACTTATACTGCTGCCATTAGGGTCTTAACTTCAAATGGTGTTGCTCCTCAGAATGATGGTACCTTAGCAGAGTTAAAGGCCAAGCATCCATCTGCACCACCACCACACCTGCCTACATCTCCTCATTCTTCAGAACCTGCATGTGCTGATAAGGAATTGGTCTTCAGCAGACTTAAAAGTTTTCCCAAAGGGACTTCTTGTGGAAGGGATGGTTTACATGCACAACACCTCCTAGATGCCTTGTGTGGTCCTGCTGCTGCAATTGTTGATGATGTCTTAGGCTCCATTACTGATATTGTCAATTTATTTTTGGATGGCAGATGTCCTCAGCAACTTGGTGAATATATTGCTAGTGCTCCCTTAACTCCTCTTATGAAACCAGATGGTGGCATTAGACCCATTGCTGTTGGCACTATATGGAGAAGACTGGTTTCCAAATGTGCTGCTTCCTTGGTAAGTAAAGATATGAATTGTTATTTGAAGGATTTCCAGTATGGGGTTGGTGTCACTTGTGGTAGTGAGGCTATTATTCATGCAGTCAATAGAATTGTCATGGACCAACAGCAGGATTCTTCTTTAACTATGCTCCTGGTTGATTTTAAAAATGCTTTTAATATGGTTGATAGAACTGTGATGATCCAGGAGGTTAGAAACATGTGTCCTACAATTTATAGATGGGTGGAGTTTTGTTATGCCTCTCCAGCTAGGTTATATTATGGGTCTCACACTCTGTCTTCTGCTAAAGGGGTACAACAGGGGGATCCCTTAGGTCCTTTACTGTTTGCCTTATCTCTCCATCCCCTAATCCTTCATATTTCCAGAGAGTGTCAGCTAAGTTTACAGGCTTGGTACTTGGATGATGGCACCATCATTGGTGACACTATGATGGTGGCTAAAGCTCTTAATATTATTCAGCATGAAGGACACAGCAGGGGGCTTGAGCTTAATATTCAGAAGACAGAAATCTTTTGGCCATCTATGGATCCTAGGTGCAAGTTTAAAGATGTTTTTCCTGATGCTATTGGCAGACCTACACATGGAGTCAAGCTTTTGGGTGGAGCTGTTAGTACAGATGCTGGGTTCTGTCATCAGTTGTTGCTTGCAAGAGTTAATAAGACCCTACATTTGATGGATGCAGTTCAGAACTCAAAGACCCACAGTGTGAATTACTTCTCTTGCGCAACTGCATTGGTGTCTCCAAGCTTTATTTCTCTATGAGGACCACCATCCCTTCCTTATCCTATTCTGCTTTGAGCTCATATGATGACTACTTGTTTCAATATTTGAGACATTTGCTTGTTGGTGATGGTCCAGGTTATGGCCCTTTGCAACACAGGATGGCTACTTTGCCTATCAGTGAAGGAGGTTTAGGTATTTATTCTTTGCAGGACACCTCCCATTATTGCTTCTTAGCTTCTTGTTTGCAGACTCAGTTGTTACAGAATGAAATTTTGCATAATACTGGCATATCTGGTAAGAGTTCTGCTCTCCTGCAAGCCATTGATGATTTCTCCAAGGTGTGTGACTCTGATTCTTCTTGCATTAATGAATCTGCCCCCCATCTTATGCGTGCATTGGCTGTTCAGTATTTTGCTGCTATTACTAAGAAGATGCCTACCACCTTTGCTATGACCTCTAGAGACTTGGCTTTATGGAAGTGTACGAGTAGAAAATCTGCATAGGCACTCGCGGTACCATATCCATTAGATCTACTCGCACATACAGTAGATAATTGTAGTTTGTAGTCCGAAGTCAGTTAGAACAACATCGAGGATGCTATGAACAGTGATGAGTAAGCTATGTAATGCAATATAAACAAGATAAAGAAACAAGATAAAGATGATTTTCTGTATATTACTACTGCTGAGATTACATGAATTAAACCCTAAGGAACCAGAGGAGATCACAAACCTAATCTCTCTCTTGCTACTTAGGCTCCACCAAACAAGAATCCAACCCTTACAACGTTTTCCAAGCTCGCCTTATATAGGCCGAGCTTTGGTGGTTTACAGCTTATAAAGACAAACGACTCAATCGTGGTGGTGTCAGTTTCTGTCGAGTAAGGCGGTTTATGCTTCGAAGCTGGATCCTTGGCTTCGGTCCTTTGTGGTAGTCCGAGTCCTTTCTACTCCGAGTCTTTACTTCGCTTCAAGTGTAGCTTCTTTTCCTTCTTCGGTCCGAATCATCGCTGCTTAATCCTTTCGATGTAACTTTACTTTCTGGATTTGAGACACGTGTCCGAGGGGTTTTCGCCCCCTACAGTTTGCCTCTTTCCTTATCCGAAGATCGAAGAAATTTGGAGAAGGAAACTGATTTGGATTTTTCTTCCTTTCGACACGTGTCCAGTATTTTGTCTCCTTTTGTTCGACATCTGTGATGATAAAGACGTTAGAATCCTTTCGACTACCGTTTTACCGGCTGCGCCTGTTTTGGATCCTCTTATTTAAACTTTATTTTACCCCTTCTTTTCCCTTCTTCTAGTTTCCTTTATTTCCTTATTGCTTCTTAGTCTCCCCTGATTAGATCTACTGCTTTTTAGGCTTCCGTGGTTTCTGGCTTTCTTCTTTGCTTGTTCTTCTCTGTGATTATTCTTCGAATTCTCTAGGTGAATATGCAGTCTGGGAGTGGATCTTCTCGAAAGATGGCTAACCTTCAGGGATCTTCTTGGGAAGAAAAAGCCAAGGCTTTTGGTTTTGATGCGAGTCTTTTCTCTTGTAAGAGTCTAGGCAAGGCCGATTTATCTCCTGAGTTACTTTCTTCTCATCAATGCAGTGACAGAAAACTAATCGTTTCCGGCGAACAACTTGGTTCTGGTCTTCCAATTCCGTTATACGATCCTGAGAACCCTCTTTTTTACGAAATTTACTCTCGAATTCAACCTTCTTGTGGCGTGATGCAACTGGATGGAAATTCCATCCGAATTATCCGGGAGTGGGTTGCCCGTTCGACTGGCAAATCCTTTTACTACGAGAATCTTCCTGAGCCATTCAAACGCTCGCCGGGTTTTTGGTCTGCCGAGAACTTTTTCAAGTATTTTAAAGCAGAAGAGGGCTTGCCTGCAGCGAGGGTCCCTTGGGGTGTAAGCTTGGTCAAGTCTTCTGATACTTCGCACGTTATGAGCGACGTGTTTTCTCCCGGGTCTGTAGCGAATGCTCTTCTTCGCGGTGATGAGGCGTGGTTTTCTAAGCCTATTCTTATCGAAGGTCCTGTTCTTTTTGGTTACGAAGATAAAGAGAAAAGGATTGAACGAACGAAGTTCAGGAAGGATCACAAGTTTTCTGTTGTTGAATTTTTTAAGGTCCATTTCTCCGAGGGGAAACGCAAAGGATTTCAGGAAAGAATAGCTGCCGCTAAAGAGAAGGTATTTTGTGTGATATGCGCGTATGAATAGGTGAATGTTCCCTTGCTGTTTTTTCTAATGTGATCTTTTTTCAGAAACCTGTGTTAGGAAACCCATTGGCTCGGGAACAGATTGATCTTTCTAGGAAAAGAAAGGAGGTTTCGAAACCAGATGATGAAAAGAGTCAAGATAGTCCGGTGAGAAAATACTATATGCCTCGGATGCTTTCTAGGTATGGATATCTGCCTCTGTTTTGGAACCTGACTATCTCGACTGTTTTTTGTAGCAGGTGAAGGTGCTTCGGGTTAAAGAAGGTTCGATGAATTTTTCTCTGAGTGATCCTAATCGTGAGACACCTGTTCTAAGTAGTGTGAGTGAGAAGTTTTTGCAAACTCTTCATCGAACCGTTGGTTCTCAAAGGGCCGCTGGAAAGAGTGTTGACAAGGGTGCAATTGTTTCCTTTGGTCCCCTGAGAGGAGCTGATGATAGGAATACCGAAGCTGTTAAGGTTGAGACTTCGAAGAAGCAGATGGTTGTGTCCGAAAGTGGTCTAGGTTCGCAGGGTGTGGCGACGTTTCGTTCCCCGATTACCACGTCACCCCATAGGCCTGCCGATCCTGCTGTTGCTAGCCAACCTTCTTCGAGTGACTATTTTGTAGAATCTTCGCTGATTCAGCCTTCTGGCCCTGCTAGCTTTGTGCGAAGACCTTATTTGGCCGAGGAGACGCAGAGACTTCTTGATCAAAGCTCTATTCCTAGCCCCTATGCCGAAGACCTCTCTAATCATTTGAGAGCGCATGCCCGGGATCCGTTGAAGCATCCGTTGGACCCTTCTTTTGCTAAGTTCCTTTCGCAAGCGTATTCTGGCAAGTGGGATAGAGACGTTATTGCTGCTTCTCCTGCGCAGCATCAAGCTTTTCTTGAGGCTGTAAGTGCATGCTTTTTGTTTTTTGGGGTTTGGTTCTTAAGTGTTGGAGGTTTTGTGATGATTTGGTTTTTGCCTTATCGCCTGTAGCAAAAGCATCATGGGGTATACCTGGTGGATTTGAATGAGACGCAAAGGCTTGAGATTATCCGTCTTGATGCTGCCATTCGGAGTTTGGAAAAAGAGAAGGATGATCTCTCTAAACAGCTTGAAGCCGTCGTTCGAAAGCAAGAAGAATTCATTCAGAATCTGGAGGCTGAGAGGAAACAAGTTTCCCAGCTTAATTCTGCAATGTCTTTTAAGGAGAACAAGCTCCACCTTTCGCAAAATGCTTGCAAAGAGAAAGACGAACTGCTCGCAGCTCGTGACCAAGAAATTCTGGAGCTCCGTAGGCATATCAGTGGGGAGGAAGATCGAACTAAGTTGTTTAGTCGTCAGCATGTGAGAGATGTGTTTAGGGATTTCAACATACAGCCTCCTTATTATGACGAAGGAGTGAATGATGCTGGCGTTTTTCTAGAGTCCGACAAAGGACTTATTCCTTGCTCATATGCGAAACAGGCGTTAGAAGAACTAAGGGTTGCATTAGAAAATGGTGAGCTTGATATTGCAGAGGGTGAGAGCAAAGGTAATGGGAGTGGTGTGAATGCCGAGAAGCATGCCGGCGATATACCTAAGGAGGGCTCGAGGAAGGATATGAATGAAGGAACTGGAGGAGGTGAGGCTACGAAAGCTTCTGTTCAACCTGCTGGTGCTTCGGAGATCGATGGCTCCCTAATCAATGACGCCACCGAAGAGAATATGAAGGGCGTTTAAGTGAAAGATACCCTGCTTGATTTTTCTTTGCTGTTTTTGTACTTTGACTATGATTTGGTGTGGCTTGTTGAATTTTAGTTTTTTCTTTTCTGAATTGAATGTTTGCTTTGCTGTTGTGCTAATGTGGTTGCTTTAGGTGCAACTTCGGGGCTTACTTCGATGTTAGGGATAGTGAACCAAGCTAGTGGGGGCGTACGGTCACCCCTCCCAAAGGCTTTAAGTTACTTGCGCTGGTTTGAAGCAAAACACTGGCTATTGATGCCGGAGACACCCGTTATATTCTTAATACATTAGGTAGGTATCGAAGATAGCTGTGTATCCTCCTTGAGGGCATGTTAATGCCCTGATGACCTTTAGCCTTAGTGAATGTAAGTGTTTAACGTGGATACCCCTTGTTTCAATAATGAAGTAACACAATGGGGGAATGCCGGTCAAGGCTGGAGCTTAGACATGGCACTTTTCCCTTATCGCGGCCTAAAGTTCGACCCATCCAAATCTTTGACTGTCCCCCCTCGAGACTGTTTTTTTTTTTTAGAGGGGTCCCTTGGCTGCGTACTTCATTCCTTATTTCTCAGGTCGAAGTAGCTGCCTCGGGGTTCCATCTTCCTCTATAGGTAGATGTTAGTCCCATTTATCATCCCTTCGGCGCCCGAGAACGTTTACTTCTCGTGGCCGTTTGGTAGTGAGCACAAATGTATTATCGGCTTATGTAGCCTTAATTCAAAGTGCTCACCGCTATCAGGGTATCTTGTGGGTAGAGGACCGCGCCATATAATTCGTAGGGCCCTTAAGATTAATATGAGCACTGGCTCTGTTTGGCGTTTTTGCCTCGGCGTTACAGCCTATTTTATTTGTTTGGCGTTTTTGCCTCGGCGTTACAGCCTTTCAACCAGATGATGCTTTTGTAGCTTGATTCGAAGCTTTTGTGGCAAAGTTTTCTTTATTTTGTAGATACATAGTACATTTAAGAGTAATACTTCCTGATATATTTGGCGTTCCATGCGTTTCCGAGTCCGAGACCGTCTTTTTCGTCGATTAACTTGTATGCTCCTTTTCCTGCTTTTTGCTTTATTGTGTATGGGCCTTCCCATATTGGCTCTAGCTTTCCCGCGTTTCCTTTTTGATAGGGGGGTATTTCGCGCAATACCAGCTCGCCAGGCTGAAACTCTCGTTCAATCACTTTTTTGTTGTAGCCTCGGGCAGCCCCTTCTTGGTAGTTAATGATGTGTTGCCGAGCTTCCTCCCTTTCTTCTTCGAGGTCGTCCAATTTTGCGTATATTAAATCTGCCGACAGGTTCTGCTCCCATGCTTTATATTTGTCAGTAGGTATCATTATTTCTGTCGGTAGTACTGCCTCAGTCCCATATGTTAAGTGAAAGGGAGTCATTCCCATTGCTCGCCTTTGTGAAGTTCGGAATGCCCATAGTACATTGTGCAGATGCTCGCACCATTGCTTCTTGTGTGGCAATACGCGCTTTTTCAAGTTGTCTCCTATGGTTTTGTTTGTTGCCTCGGCCTGTCCGTTACTTTGAGGATAGATTGGTGTCGAGGTACCGAGCCTTACGTTGTATTGATTTAAGAGTTCTTTAACTTCGGCACTGAGGAATTCTTGGGCGTTATCCGAAACTATCTCCGCGGGTACTCCAAAATGACAGAATATATTTTCCCAGAAAAAGGTGAACACTTCTTTCCCCGTGTGGCTTCGCAAAGCTTTGGCTTCGATCCATTTTGAGAAGTAGTCGGTTGCAACTATGATGTATCTTCGTTGCCCCGTTCCTGGAATGAATGGTCCGACAATGTCTACCCCCCATTTGGCAAAGGGCCATGGGCTTAAGACTGAGTTCAGGTTTGTTGCTGGCGCATGAATTCGCTTAGCAAATCTTTGGCAGGGGTCACATTTTTGAGATATGTTCTTTGCATCAGCATGCATATATGGCCAGTAGTACCCTTGGGCCTTTGTTCGCTGTGCTAGTGCTCTTGCGCCACTGTGGGTACCAGCCTCACCGCTATGCAACTCCTTCATTAATGCGATTCCGTCCACTCGATGCACACATCTTAACAATGGTCCCAAGAAGGACTGTCGATGTAAGACCCCGTCTATGATTCGGTAGTTAGCAGATCTGCTAATTACTTTGTGTGCTTCCAGCGGATTGCTTGGTAATTCTTTGTTTTCCAAGTATTTTCTTATGGGAGCTCTCCAATCGTCATGCTCTTCTTGGATAGACATCACCAGTTCTCCCTCCTCAGCTGCTATTGATGATTGTTCCACTCTTCCGATTTCGATGGAAATGATGCTTTTGTCTGTTACCTTAGATGCTATGAACGCCAGAGCGTCTGCGTGCCTGTTGTCTTTTCTGCAAATGTGTCGTATTTTGAGATGCGGAATTTTTGACATGAGCCTTCTTGCTAACTTCTTATACTTAGATAACAAGTCATTAGACTGATAACTCCCGTCTAGCTGTCGCACGACCAGTTGTGAGTCCGTTGTAATTCTTGCTTCCTGGATTTCCATGCTAATCATTCGTTTTAAGGTATGAATTAATGCTTCATATTCTGTTTCATTGTTTGTTGCTTCGAACTCCAAACGAAGTGCGAAGACGGTGCGTTCTCCTTCGGGCGATGTAAAGACTATGCCAATGCCTCGGCCATCACTGTTTACTGATCCGTCGATGAAAATTTCCCACCTCCGAGGATGGTACTGCTCTAGCAAGTCTTCGGGACCATCTTCATCTTCTATTCCCAATATTGGTTCATCTTCGTAATCTTATTCTATTGGAAACTCGGCCAAGAAGTCTGCGATGATTTGAGATTTTAATGCCGTTCTGATTTCATATTCCACGTCGTATTGCCCAATTTGAGCGTTCCATCTCGCGATTCTTCCTGCTGCCTGGAGATTTTTCA
>JAJJMA010272668.1:0-16868 GCA_023529015.1 Papaver nudicaule | reverse complement strand
GCTTTGTGGGGTCATGTGCATAACTATGAGAGAACATGTGCCGTCTTTCAAAAAGAATGTAAAGCCATGCCTACAAAAGGTGGAGATGGGATTGACACATACGATAATAGCAATTACACTGCTCCAGTACATGCCGTTATTGGTACGGCAGGCTTCAAATTGGACAAGTTTTCGGAGAACCAAGTAAGTACAACCGTAATATAATGTGAAAATTGAAAAAAAATTGAGGGAATAATATTCAGATTAAGATTGTAAGTTTGTTCGGCATTCTGGATATGAGGAAAAAATGCTGCGAACTTCTGATTTTGTATTTCTGTGGCAGGTTTATGATATTTGGAGTTTATCAAGGCATACTGAATTTGGATATATTAGAGGGCATGCTACAAAGGAAGAGTTAAAAATAGAGGTTAGTGCACAGCGCATATCACGTCTAATGGTGAATTCTGATATTTCACTATCAAACTTTTTACATGTTTGTTCTTTTTTCTTTTTCTGTCAGTTTGTCATCTCAAACACAGGAACTATTGGCGATAGCTTTGTCATCACCAAAGGAGATAAGCAACAGAGTAGCTGGGCTAAGAAGTTGCTTCCAGATAAAAGCTTAAAGGATATTCTAGGTGGAAAAAAGTTGTAATATGTAACAAATCGTGAACACTTTGGCTTGAGCTGTTAGTATATGTAAATAGTGTGATGTGAGTAAGCCGCTGCGTATGTATATGTATCTCTTTAGGATAGAGAAAGACCTGCCATGGTTGTAGTTTGAATCCTCTGGTAATTAATCTTACAGTACAGTGGAAGATATCGTTTCTGTCTTGTTGCACCCGACCTGATTCTTTAGTTTTGGATGGCTTCTGGGAATTAATCTTCTTTCTTTTCTGCAAATGTTTTTTTTTTAGTGCAGATACTCGAAGAATGAAAAAACTTCCAGGAGTTTGATCTGACTGAACAAGTGCAAAATTTGGTGGACAGAGTTGTCACTTGGGATGCTTAGGTACCCAGCAACACCCCTCAAAGTTAGATACTCACGCACTCACAAGCGGCTTCGAAAAACAGACGATGAATATTTACATGGGAAGTGTATACCTCAAACAAGAACATGACAGGTTAATTTGGAGAAGAACCAAGTAGAAATGACTGACAGAAGATACTGATAGATGCAACTAAACCTATGATTCTGATGCTATTGATGTCGTTTGCTTACTGCTAATCTTGATATTTTGATACTTCTTCATGTGGGAGGGCAGAAGGTGATGACATATCGAGGCGCCCTACATTTGTGAAGACTTGAGGAGTCATCATAGGCAAAGCTGTATGCTCTTGGGCAGATGGCCTTAAAGAGGTGGGCAAACAGTGTTGGTTTGCAAGCCTTAGGATTGGCATAATCTCCTGTACAACAATACTTGGCTGATTTCATGGCTAAGCAAGCACTCTTGCATCCAACCACCTTGCCTCCTCGTTTCACCTCTAATGCAGATGGACAACACAGGTTCAAGTTTGATCTAGCAGTGCGAGAGCAAACTTTTTTCCGCAGCACGGTGTAAACTTTTAACACAAAAAGTGTGCATCTAGCTCAAGGCCCATCATTACATGATAAGCTTTAGCTTTGACTTTACATTACACCAAGGAAAAAACAACACCACAGAAATCCAGTCACAGAAGATAACTCCCATCTCCATGGCAGCAAAAACACCCTCTTAGATCCCTCTCTAATCTCTAGAATTATGCATGGAATCTCTCTCTTCCATTTCTCTCTCGCTTCCTCTTCATCGATTTGCTCAATCAAAACCACCCATTTACAGATTCAGCCATGGAGGAGGAAATCATGACCAATTCGACCTTCACTTCTTTTCTGTTTCCAACAAGAGAAGTAGTAATGGGTTTGTTGTCAGAGCTACAACTCGAGGTGGTCGGGGCAACGGTGAATCTCCGTATGATGTGTTAGGTGTTTCACCTTCTGCTACTCCTGGTGAAATCAAGAAAGCTTATCGGAAACTTGCACTTAAATTCCACCCTGATGTTAATAAACAGGTAACCCCCTTTTGTTTTTTTAGTGCAATTGAACTGTTTGATGAAATGTCTGTGAGAAAATTGATGTATTATAGGAAAATTCTCTTAATTTGATAAAGTTTGTGTTTTTATGTTATTGGGGTGTGTAGGCAAATGCACAAGAGAAGTTTATGAGGATTAAGCATGCGTATAATACGCTGTTGAATTCGGAGTCACGGCGGAAGTATGATTACGGAAGAGGAGCAAGTGGTGGGTATTCTGCTTCGAAGAATCGGAGCAGGAAAGGGCAAGAGGAGGAGGAGTTTTATGGGTTTGGTAATGTCCTTGCACTCTTTCTTTGCGTTTTTTTTCTTAATCTGGTTTAGTTGATTTGTGAATTGCATTCAAGATATGAAATTGGAGACAAATACTAGATCAGTTAATGGTGGTGTTGTCTAGTTCTGTCCTTGGCAGTTCATACCCTTCAGAATGTTGGTGGATTTTGTGGGTTGTGCACTTTCTGCTTTCCGTTGTAACACAGTGTAACTATGCTTGCTTAATCCTTAGTCTAACATCTCTAGAGGCAGTGTTACCTTAATCCCCAGGCGAGTATAACTAAACCAGAATTGAGTGTTATCTTAAAGTTTCTCTCAGCTATATCATTTTGTCCAGTTCTATGACCTCAAAAACTCGAGCTTCTTCCTTTGATTATCCAGAACTTCTTCCTTTGATTATCTAGTAATGATGTAATCTTATCCGCTCTATCTTTCTTAATGCTACTGAACAGAAAGCAAGCACAGATTAGTCGTTATAGACGGTAACTTTAAACACCTCAGTCTCTTAAGACTGTATACGTTTGTTAATCTTCACTTAATCGACAGTATCAACAATTCTCATAAGCTCTCTATATTTCCGCACATGTTTACCGATTATACACTTGTACGTGTAACCATATGCCACTGGTATCCACCCATAATAAACACTACTAATCTAGTAATCTGTCTTCTCACCTGCTTGGATCCAATGCTTTCTTCCACGACCTTTTATCCAAAAATCCTGGGGGAGAGAGTAGCTTCTAGAGACATCAGGCTAAGGGAAATGTTTCTTATAGGCTTAGGTCTGCATTTCTAGAAACTTATACTTCATTTCTTCTTCAGTTCTAAACTGCTTTTCTACTGAGGGTTGTGAATATTTTACTGGTATTTCTGTTTGTAGTATCCTGTATCGTCAAATGGGTAAGAGTTCCTCAAGTCTTATGCATAACTCGGTTTGTTATGCAGGTGATGTTTTGAGGGATGTCCAAATAACACTAGGTAGTATATACAGTATTTCAAGATTGTACCAGACATCTAAACAACCTTATCTGTTCTACTGCTAAGAATGCTGCATTGTTTTTGGCTACAGGGGACTTCTTTAGAGACCTTCAAGTGGAATTCCAAAATTGGGAAGCAAGTGCTGCATCGCAAGGGAAGCCCAAGAGCTTGTGGGAAGAGTTAGCGGTGAGAAACTGCAACGCCTTTAGAATTTTTTTATTTTTAGATGAAAATCTAAATTATTCGTAAGCTTATCACAAGAAGTTCTATAAAATGAAAATCTGATATACCTATAAAAATCAATTGGGGAAAACACTTACTTAAATTCAGATTCTACAGGACATTGGTGAAGAATTTGTGGAGTTTCTAGAGAAAGAGCTCAACATAACAGATGCTAATGTCGAAGAGGGAAACAACGCACAGTCCACAGAAGGCAAATCACGTGAAAGTACTGGGTCACAGAAAGGGGGAACTGATGTTCCGAGTAACAGTGGCAAGGAAAGCAGCATCGAAGATAACATTGACGAGATTGAAGCCACTCTTGCACAGTTGAAAAGGGAATTAGGACTCCAGTAACTCTCTTACTGCAATCATTTTCACATGAAAGAGGGAAATTATTTGTATATTAGAAAGGCTACAAGTGCAATTTTATGGATAAAGAAGGTGCTCTATTAAAGGCAACTCAATTGTTCGCCAAAATCTTCATCAAACTCGGGTTGGTTGCAGGCATTTCATGAAGCTAGCCTGATACTATCTAGGTTCATGATATGATTAACACCAGTCAGGGTGACAGCATACAATGTTCACAGTTTTTCTCTCAGCAGTTCCCTCGGATCTTGAAAGCTGAGATGGTTCTTTGAAGGTGGGGCTTGCACCTTTTGTACGTAGAGATTCTTAGATGTAAAGTGAAAGAAAAAAGCAGTACCATACAACTATTTTTGATGATATGGTGTAATTCAGTAGTTCAATGGCAAATGATGAAAATACTTTGTACTTGGCATTCATCACGTTCTTTTGTATCTGCTATTTGGTTTCTTCTTGGATCAGAAAAAACCTTCCATATCTGACATGAAAGCTTCCAATAAATTTCTGCGAGTCTGACAGAGGAGTCAGACAGGTACCTGATATTCAATTTTAAACATAAATTGGTGTGATTGAGTAATGCTCGTGTTGCGCACCGGGAAGGCGGGAATGTGCATTTCTTCGTTCTTCTGTTGACTCGAAATGTCAAATGCGGCCCTGAATTACCTCTTATATCAAATTCTTGAAAGTCTGAATCAATAAACGTCAGCAACCGCGTCATCTGATCAAGTGGGGAATGGAAGTTCATGGTCGTCGTAGATGTCCCATCTGAACAAATGAGGCTTGTCAAGCTCACCACAAACACATATTTTGGAAGACAAAATTGCAAGCTCTGATATGCGTCGACAACCAATGCAAGTTGGTGGGTGAGTTTCGTGGAACATCCGAACCCACCTAACCCCAGTAAGCTCAGTGCAAGTTGGTGCTTCACTATTCTTACCGTATTCCTTTATATGTATGCTCATATTCGTAGAAGATTTTTCACATTTTCATTCTCTGTTACTTATATTTTCCGAGCCAAAGAAAAAAAAGTTTCATTTCTTACAGTGACAGCGTGTGTTAAGGAGAAAGATGTTCAGGGGAAATCCTACTAAAGATCCTAATACTACTCATGAATCGCCTCCTGCTACTCCTGATACAAGGGCAGTGCGGGAAGCAGATCAGCATGCTGGGGTAGGACGAACACAAAGACGGCCTATGAATAGTCATGGAAGGGCAGTGATGAATGCAACGAACACAAAATCGGACTAGCCATCGTAATACTCATGAACAGCCTACTCCTAACGAACATCCAGATTGGGATACGAGGGCAGTGTGCGAAGCTGATCAAGTTCAACGTGCTGGGGCACCACGAACACGAAATCGGACTAGCCATCTTAATACTGATGAGCAGCCTCCTCTTAATGAAGATCCAAATTGGGATACAAGGGCAGTGCGGGAAGCTGATCAGCGTGCTGGGGAACCACGAACACGAAGTCTGTCTATAACTAGTCATGGAAGGGCAGTGTTGAATGCGTATCAACAAACAAAAGATCGGACTAGCCATCGTAATACTCATGAACAGTCTACTCCTATCGAAGATCCCGATTGGGATACGAAAGCAGTTTGCGAAGCTGATCAAGTTCAACGTGCTGGGGGACCAAGAACACGAAGTCATGCCTATTATTAACCATCCTGATAATTATGAAAAACATCCTCTTACAGAGAAATGGATGCGGGTAACTGCAGACGGCATTTCTGCAGTACAATCCTGCATATATATACACGTGTATGTGTGTTTTGATCGGATTATGATCCATACAAACCAATCATCTCCTCATCTTTGACGATTTAAATTAGTATAGTCCAACTTAGATTTCTTCTCCTCATCAACCATCCGTATTTAATCATTGCAGACACCGTGGACTTGCGATAATCATGCATCCATATGTTTGCAAATGTGTATCTCTGCCATGTGTTTCCCTTCAAGTGGTTGAGTGTAATAGATAGAGTACAGCTGGTGTAAGTCAAGTGTAATTATCAAGTGTAAATGTTTTGTTTCTGTGTCTGTTACACTCATGTGAAGTGTGTGTATGAAGGGCTAGGATCGAGTCTGTTATATTGTATGGTCCTAGATTGGTCTGACTGAGTCCAGTTAGTAGTTGACAGTTGTCAACAGCTAGTAACTGTAACCGACACATGTGTCAGTGGTCAGTATAAAGTTCAGTCGCTCAGTCCTTTCTCTGTAAGTTTTGGAATCTTGATTTTTCTGAAATCACAAAGGATTTCTTCATGGTATCAGAGCCATAAGGGCCTGATAACCTAGTTTTCTTTTGCTTCCGCCATTGTTAATCTGTTGATTAAGTTCTCAAGATTTCAAATCTTGAATTACTTTTTTCATTTCTTTTGAAATTTCTTGATTTTCCATTCAATTTCTTTACTGATTCATCATGGAATCATCAATTACTCGTATTCTACTCAATACCATTCACAATGTTGTACCAGTGAAGCTTCAAGATCACAATTATATCACTTGGAAGGCTTTAATGATACCTTTATTCAGAAGATTTCGAGTTCTTGGATATCTTGATGGATCTAAGCCATGTCCTGCAGAGTTCACTACAAGAACAAATCAAACTACTGGAAATGTGAATCCAGCTTATACTTTGTGGAATGAATAAGATCAGACTCTCTTACTGTGGATTCAAAGTACTATCTCAGAAAGTGTTATTTCTTATGTTGCTGGTCCTGGTACTTCTTTTGAACTCTGTCGATCTATTGAAGAGAGGTTTGCTAAGTATTCATCTACACACATCATTCAAATACGCACAAAATTGGCTTCTATTAAGCAAGGTAATAGTTCTATCTCTACATATTTGACTGAAATCAAGAAGTTGTCAGATAACCTTTCTGCAGCTGGATCTCCAATTTCTGATGCTGAACTGTTAGTCAGTGTGTTGAATGGTTTATCTTCTTCCTATGATTCATTTGCTACCTATATTAGACTTCGTAATCCTCCTGTTACAATGAATGAACTCCATAACTTGTTGTTGAGTGAAGAAATTGTTAATATTGACAGATCTAAGTCTGTAATTCAGCTAGATGAGAGTAAGGCATTTTCTGCTATTAGACCAAATCAGTTTAATAGGTCTTTCTCAAATCAGTATAATAGGCCAAATAATTTCAATTCTCAATTTCAATCAAGAAATTTCTTTAACTTTAGACCACAACATAGATCCAACTATTTTCAAGGTCAAAGTTCAGGTTCTTCTAGTTTTGTGCCACACAAGAATTATTCAGGAAATACTGCATCTACTTCGGCTTCTGTTGGTGCTAATGCTGCTGCACCAATGACAACTTGTCAGATTTGCTTCAAACTTGGTCACAGTGCTATTGAGTGCAATCAGAGAATGAATTTTGCTTATCAGGGAAGGCCTATTCCTCAAAATCTTCATGCTATGATGGCTAGTGTTGATGTTATGGGAGAGAATCCTTGGTTTGTTGACAGTGCTGCTACTAATCACATTACTTCAGATGTTACTGATCTTATGGAGGTTCAGTCTTATAATGGCACTGAAAATGTAGCTACTGCAAGTGGAGAAAGTATGCATATTGCTGATATAGGTAATTCATCTAAACTTTTGGCTAAAACAGAAGTTAATTTGCCTAATATTTTGCATATTCCTAGTGCTTCTCACAAACTGATATCTGTTCATAAGTTTACTAAAGCAAATAACTGTAGTATAACTTTTGAGCATGATAAATTCTATGTGAAGGATCTCACATCTGGGAGGAATATTTTCCAAGGGATGAGTAAGAATGGTTTGTATCCACTTCAGTTTGGTGATTTGAAGTATGCTACATCAAGAGTTTCTTCTTCAACAGTTTCAAGACCATCTGCTTTTGCTGTTATTTCTACTAGTACTTCAAATAAAGTGTCTGCTGCTATTCTTCATAGAAGATTAGGACATCCATCTTTTCAATCTTTACAAAGAGTTTGTCATAGTTTGTCTATTAATGTGTCTACATCCTTTGTGTGTAAGGAATGTCAGTTAGGTAGAGCACATAAACTGCCTTTTGGCATATCTACTTCTGTGTCTAATAAGCCATTGCAGTTATTGCATATGGATTTATGGGGTCCTAGTCCTGTAATTTCCAATAGTGGTTTTAACTACTACTGCAATATAATTGATGATTTCAGTAAATTCTGTTGGATTTTTCCTTTGGCAAGAAAGTCCGATTTCACTTTTATGTTTCAGAAGTTCAAGCAGCAAGTAGAGAATTATTTTGATCTCCAGATTAAGGTGATTAGGTCTGATGGTGGAGGAGAGTTTATTAGTAATGAACTAAGTCATTTTCTTGATTCTTGTGGTGTTGTGCATCAATTTAGTTGTCCACATACTCCTGAGCAAAATGGAGTGGCTGAAAGAAAGCATATACATTTGGTTGAAGTGGGGAGAACATTGTTAATTCAGTCTAACTTAGCTGATAGTTTCTGGGTTGATTCTTTTATGACAGCAAACTACCTAATTAACAGATTACCTGCTGCATCTTTGGGATTCATGTCACCTTTTCAGGTTCTATACAAACATGTACCAAACTATCAAGATCTGAGAGTATTTGGTTGTGCTTGTTATCCATGGCTTAAACCATATACAAGCAATAAGTTGGATTCCAGGAGTCAAGTGTGTATTTTCTTATAGTACAGCTGGTGTATCTAAGGGATATAAATGTTTGATCCAGTTTCCAAAAGAGTTTATATCTCAAGGCATGTTCAGTTTGATGAAGAGTTGTTTCCAGCTGTTGCATTTCAGTTGTTCAATGTGGCCAGAGCTTCCAGAGTAGTGTTATTACCTGCATCTACAGTTCCTGCTTAGCCTAATGAATCATGTCTCAGTTCAGATAAAGGAGTTATTTCTACTTCTTCTCATTCTTCTTCAGATGGTGTTGTTTCTACATCTACTGGAGTTGATACATCTACACATTCTGATACTTCTGTTTCTCCACCATCTCATACAATGCAAATAAGGGCTAAAAGTGGAATTTTCAAACCTAAAGGTTTATGCACAACCAGGTATCCTTTGTCTTTTGCTTTGCTTACTCAAATGTCAGATTCTACACCTACTTCTTATGCTCAAGCAAAGAAAATGCCTAAATGGGTTATATCTATGGGTGAAGAGAATACTGCTCTTAAGAATGCTGGTACTTGGTCACTTGTTAAATATGATGGTCAGAAATTAATTGGCTGTAAGTGGGTGTATAAGACTAATTAAGTATAAAACTAATGGTGAAGAAGAAAGACTTAAATCTAGACTTGTAGCTCAGGGATTTGGTCAGAAAGAAGTTGTAGATTATACTGAAACTTTTAGTCCATTTGCTAAGCATACTACTATCAGACTGGTTTTGGCTATTGTTGTTCATAATGATTGGGAAGTTAAACAACTTGACATTAGTAATGCTTTTTTGCATGGAGATCTCAAAGAAGAAGTGTATATGGTTCAACCTAAAGGTTTTGAGGACCCTGATTATCCTGACTATGTCTGTAAGTTACATAAGTCAATATATGGATTAAAGCAAGCACCAAGGGCTTGGTATGAGAAGTTGTACTCTTCTTTATTAGGCATTGGATTTCATGCTTCCTTAGCTGATTCCTCATTGTTTGTATTGAAGAATGGAGCTGATATAGCTTATGTTTTGGTGTATGTTGATGATATTCTCATCACTGGTTCTTCCTCTACTTTGTGTCAGAGTATTATCAGTCATCTATCATCTGAATTTCCTGTTAAAGATTTTTGAGCAGTTCACTATTTTTTAGGATTGGAGGTTCAGAGAAATTCTACAAGCATGCTACTTTCTCAGAAGAAGTATATTCTTGATTTACTGAAAAAGACTATAATTAATATGCTTGAAGCTAAACCTTGTAATACTCCAGCTGTGGCATATACTAAGATGAGCAAGACTGATGGAGAGATTTTATCTGATCCTAGTGAATACAGATCCCTAGTAGGAGCTCTACAATATATTACATGGACAAGACCTGAGATTTGTTATGTTGTGAATCAGGTTTGTCTTCATATGAGCGATCCTACAACTGTACATCTTATGGCTGCTAAAAGGATTTTGAGATACCTTAAAGGTACTGTTGATCATGGTGTAGTTCTTACAAAGGGAATGGCTGCTATTTCTTCCTTTTCTGACTCTGACTGGGCAGGCAATCCAGATGACAGAAAATCAACTAGTGGGTTTTGCTTGTTCTTTGGTGATAGTCCAATTTCTTGGTCCTGTAAGAAGCAAACTACTGTTGCTATATCTTCAACAGAGGCTGAGTACAGGTCTTTGGCTCATACTGCAGCAGAGGTATTATGGGTTTGTAAGCTACTTAAAGATCTAGGTATCTTTCCGTCTACTTCTCCTTCTCTGGGTTGTGATAACAAAGGTGCTATCTCTCTATCTTTTAATCCAGTTCAACACAGCAAAATTAAACATGTTGCTATTGATTACAACTTCATCAGAGAGCTTGTGCAGACTAACAGATTGAGGATGTATTATGTTGCAACAAATGACTTGGTTGCTGATATTTTTACTAAGGGTTTATCTGCAGCAAGGTTTGAGTTCTTAAGGAACAAACTGAGAATTTCTTCACCATCTCTTCTCAGTTTGAGGGGGCATAATAGAGTACAGCTGGTGTAAGTCAAGTGTAATTATCAAGTGTAAATGTTCTGTTTCTGTGTCTGTTACACTCATGTGAAGTGTGTGTATGAAGGGCTAGGATCGAGTCTGTTATATTGTATGGCCTAGATTGGTCTGCCTGAGTCCAGTTAGTAGTTGACAGTTGTCAACACTAGTAACTGTAACTGACACCTGTGCCAGTGGTCAGTATAAAGTTCAGTCGCTCAGTCCTTTCTCTGTAAGTTTTGGAATCTTGATTTTTCTGAAATCACAAAGAATTTCTTCAGAGTGATCAGCTGGTGATCTTCTAGGATTTCATGATTTTTCTCTTTTGATATTTCTGAAGTTTGTCACTTGTGGACCTTGTTCTTTGCACAATGCTCATCTTATTATGTGGCTGGATTACCAGCAGGGGTTTTGAAAACTGGTGGCAATTGTGCTACATGTTTATGGAGAGTTGGAATTCACCTCATGACTGCTAAAGTTAGGTTCTTCATCGCAATACAATGTGTAGTCTCCTTGAGATGAATGGCGTATGACAGCAAGAATTTCAAATACATTTAAGTCATGAATGGTGTATTTGAAATTCTGGACCAACTGTTAATTTACAGTTGTACACTGTGGAGAAGGTGACAGCATCGAAACCAATGAGACATACAGGTTGGCTTTCGGATTTCAGGCAAGATTTTTATCCATTGCCAAATTCTGGACCTGTTCATTTTACTATCATGTCTTCTTCCATTATATTTAACACATACACATGATGTTTGAAAAAATTCTTAAGGGATAATTCGAAGAAATTTTATGAGACTAATAAAAAATTTGGATACAAACCAAAAAACACTTTAGAACTTGTGGGACATACACGTGATGTATATGTCGCAGCTAGCTATTAAGCCATATCCTTTGATCTTTGCATTCTTATAAGGAGCGAGGCAATGTTTTTTTTTTTCTTTTTTTTTCCATAGGAATTGAGGTACATAAACTTCAAGGATCTTTTCTTTTATCTCCACCCACTTGATGATTAAGAAGGCATGTTCTTCTTGCCTCTTTATTACTGCGTTTGTACCTGTCTTAATCTTAATAATCCTACCCTTTTCAACCTGTGCAGTTTCACTTTCAAGATACACTCTTTCAATTTCTTTTCAAACGTTTGTTTAGCTCCTTTATATCCGGGCAATATTGTTTTGTGTAAGATTTTAAGCATTTCACCAATGGTTTTATCTTCCTCGGGCAACTGTGTAAATATGTGGATCAAATACTCAAAGGAGACGTCTGGTTTTTCAATCTCTTCTATACTCAATTCCTCGATAAGATTAATGTGAAGATTGATGCAACCAAAAATGGCATACATAATGCAAAGTTCTAGTAAAATGAACTTCCTAAAGGTCTAGACAATAAATCATGCGCAATATTATTCTCCATCTGTTTCAAAAAAATAGGCTAGTTTGACTTTTTCTAAAAATTAGGGAACTTAATTAAACTAAAAATATTTGACTTAAACTTGTTTTTTTTTTATGATTGGTTTATCGTTGACATGTGTCATGGGTTAACAAAGAAAAAACAAGTTTAAGTCAAATATTATTAGTTTAATTAAGTTCTCTAAAAATTTTAGGAAAAAGTCAAACTGGCATGTTCGCATTTGTCGCGAGGATATATACTGAAGTTCAGGAGCAGCTACAGGTTGGCTTTTGGATTTCTGGCAAGATTTCTGTCCCTTGCAAAATTCTGGACCTGTTCATTTTACAGTTGTGTCTTCTTCCAATTTATTTAACATATGATGTTTGAAAAAATTCTTAAGGGATAATTCAAAGAAATCTTTAGGGACATTCACTAATTTTTTTTTGATACAACAAATCTGCTTTGATTAGTTGTTTTTTTGTTACAAATTAACTTACCACTTTAGAACTTGTGGGGCATACATGTGAAATATATCGCAACTAGCTATCAAGCCATATCCTTCTATCTTTGCATTCTTATAAGGAGCTAGGCCATGATTTTTTCCATAGGAATTGAGGTACATAAACCTCAAGGATCCTTTCTTTTATGTCCACCCACTTGTTAATTAAGAATGCATGTCCTTCTTGCCTCTTTATTAATGTGTTTGTACCTGTTTTAATCTTAATAATCATACCCTTTTCAACCTGTGCAGTTTCAGTTTCAAGATACACTCTTTCAATTTCTTTTAAAACTTTTGTTTAGCTCCTTTTGTATCCGGGCAGTATTGCTTGATTCCCAGGACCCAATGTAGGTAAAATCTCTCAGGCAGCTGTGCTCCAGTCTTAAATTCCTCACTGAAATCATCTTTGGCTACAAAACCATCTTTGTGTAAGATTTTAAGCATTTCACCCATGATTTTATCTTCCTTGGGCAACTGTGTAAATATGTGGATCAAATACTCAAGGGAGACGTATGGTTTTTCAATCTCTTCTGTGCTCAATTCCTCGATAAGATTAATGTGAAGATTGATGCAACCAAAAATGGCATACAAAATGCGAAGTTCTGTTTAATTCCCAAAAAAGAACCAGTATCAGTAAAAAGAACTTCTAAAGGTCTAGACAGTAAATCATACGCAATATTATACTCTCTCCGTTTCAAAAAAATAGGCTAATTTGATTTTTTTCTAAAAATTAGGAAACTTAATTAAACTAAAAATATTTGACTTAAACTTTTTTTTATGATTCGTTTATCGTTGACATGCGTCATGGGTTAACAAAGAAAAAACAAGTTTAAGTCAAATATTATTAGTTTAATTAAGTTCCCTAATTTTTAGGAAAAAGTCAAACTGGCCTGTTCGCATTTGTCGCGTGGATATATACTGAAGTTCAGGAGCATCTATCATGTCTTCTTCCAATGCCAAATTCTGGACCTGTTAATTTTACTATCATGTCTTCTTCCAGTATATTTAACACATACACATGATGTTTGAAAAAATTCTTAAGGGATAATTCGAAGAAATTTTATGAGACTAATAAAAAATTTGGATACAAATAAAAAAACACTTACACGTGATGTATGTCGCAACTAGCTATTAACCCATATCCTTTGATCTTTGCATTCTTACAAGGAGAGAGGCAATTTTTTTTCCCCCGTAGGAATTGAGGTACATAAACCCGAAGGATCCTTTCTTTTATCTCCACCCACTTGATGATTAAGAATGCATGTTCTTTTTGCCTCTTTATTACTGCGTTTGTACCTGTTTTAATCTTAATAATCCTACCCTTTTCAACCTGTGCAATTTCAGTTTCAAGATACACTCTTTCAATTTTTTTTCAAACTTTTATTTAGCTCCTTTTGTATCCGGGAAGTATTGCTCGATTCCCAAGACCCAATGTAGGTAAAATCTCTTAGGTTGCTGTGCTACAATCTTAAATTTCCTCATTGAAATCATTTTTGGCCAGAAAACCATCTTTGTGTAAGATTTTAAGCATTTTACCCATGGTTTATCTTCCTCGGGCAACTGTGTAAATCTGTGGATCAAATACTCAAGGGAGACTTTCGGTTTTCCAATCTCTTCTGTACTCAATTCCTCGATAAGATTAATGTGAAGATTGATGCAACCAAAAATGGCATACAAAATGCAAAGTTCTGTTTAATTCCCAAAAAAGAACCAGTATCAGTAAAAAGAACTTCCTAAATGTCTAGATAGTAAATCATATACAATATTATACTCCCTCTGTTTCAAAAAAATTGGTTAGTTTGACTTTTTTCTAAAAATTAAGGAACTTAATTAAACTAAAAATATTTGACTTAATTTTTTTTTTTTGATTGTTTATCGTTGACATGAGTCATGGGTTAACAAAGAAAAAAACAAGTTTAAATCAAATATTATTAGTTTAATTAAGTTCTCTAATTTTTAGGAAAAAGTCAAACTGGCATGTTTGCATTTGTCGTGAGGATATATACTGAAGTTCAGGAGCTGCTACAGGTTGGCTTTTGGATTTCAGACAAGATTATTGTCCATTGCCAAACTCTGGACCTGTTCATTTTACTATCATGTCTTCTTCCAGTATATTTAACACATACACATGATGTTTGAAAAAATTCTTAAGGGATAATTCGAAGAAATTTTATGAGACTAATAAAAAATTTGGATACAAATCAAAAAACACTTTAGAACTTGTGGGACATACACGTGATTTATGTCGCAACTAGCTATTAAGCCATATCCTTTGATCTTTGCATTCTTACAAGGAGCGGGGCAATGTTTTTTTTTCCCGTAGGAATTGAGGTACATAAACCTCAAGGATCCTTTTTTATCTCCATCCACTTGATGATTAAGAATGCATGTTCTCCTTGCCTCTTTATTACTGCGTTTGTACCTGTTTTTATCTTAATAATCCTACCCTTTTCAACCTATGCAGTTTCAGTTTCAAGATACACTCTTTCAATTTCTTTTCAAACTTTTGTTTAGCTCTTTTTGTATCCGGGCAGTATTGCTCGATTCCCAAGACCCAATGTAGGTAAAATCTCTTAGGCTGCTGTGCTACAGTCTTAAATTCCTCATTAAAATCATCTTTGGCTACAAAACCATCTTTGTGTAAGATTTTAAGCATTTCACCCATGTTTTTATCTTCCTCGGGCAACTTTGTAAATCTGTGGATCAAATACTCAAGGGAGATGTCCGGTTTTCCAATCTCTTCTGTACTCAATTCCTCGATAAGATTAATGTGAAGATTGATGCAACCAAAAATGGCATACGGAATGCAAAGTTCTGTTTGATTCCCAAAAAAGAACCTGTATCCCTAAAAAGAAATTCCTAAAGGTCTAGACATTAAATCACACACAATATTATCCGTTTCAAAAAAATAGGCCAGTTTGACTTTTTTCTAAAAATTAGGGAACTTAATTAAACTAAAAAAAATTGACTTAAACTTGTTTTTTTTTATGATTGGTTTATCTTTGACATGTGTCATGGGTTAACAAAGAAAAAACAATTTAAGTCAAATAATATTAGTTTAATTAAGTTCTCTAATTTTTAGAAAAATTCAAACTAGCATGTTTGCATTTGTCGCGAGGATATATACTGAAGTTCAGGAGCAGCTACTGGTTGGCTTTTGGATTTTAGGTAAGATTTCTGTCCATTGCCAAATTCTGGACCTGTTCATTTTACAGTTGTGTCTTCTTCCAGTTTATTTAACACATACACATGATGTTTGAAAAAATTCTTAAGGTGACAATTCAAAGAAATCTTTAGGGACATTCACTAATATTTTTTTTTGGATACAACAGATCTACTTTGATTAGTTTTTTTTTGTGACAAATCAAAAAACACTTTAGAACTTGTGGGACATACACGTGATGTATGTCGCAACTAGCTATTAAGCCATATCCTTTGATCTTTCCATTCTTATAAGGAGCGAGGCAATGTTTTTTTTTTTTCCGTAGGAATTGAGGTACATAAACCTAAAGGATCCTTTTTTTTTATCTCCACCCACTTGATGATTAAGGATGCATGTTCTTCTTGCCTCTTAATTACTGGGTTTGTAACTGTTTTAATCTTAATAATCCTACCCTTTTCAACCTGTGCAGTTTCAGTTTCAAGATACACTCTTTCAATTTCTTTTCAAAATTTTGTTTAGCTCTTTTTGTATCCGGGAAGTATTGCTCGATTCCCAAGACCCAATGTAGGTAAAATCTCTTAGGCTGCTGTGCTACAGTCTTAAATTTCCTCATTGAAATCATCTTTGGCTACAAAACCATCTTTGTGTAAGATTTTAAGCATTTTACCCATTGTTTTATCTTCCTCGGGCAACTGTGTAAATCTGTGGATCAAATACTCAAGGGAGATTTTGGGTTTTCCAATCTCTTTTGTACTCAATTCCTCGATAAGATTAATGTGAAGATTGATGCAACCAAAAATGGCATACGGAATGCAAAGTTTTGTTTGATTCCCAAAAAAGAACCAGTATTAGTAAAAAGAACTTCCTAAAGGTCTAGACAGTAAATCACACGCAATATTATCTGTTTCAAAAAAATAGGCCAGTTTGACTTTTTTCTAAAAATTAGGGAACTTAATTAAACTAAAAATATTTGACTTAAACTTGTTTTTTTTTATGATTGGTTTATCGTTGACACGTGTCATGGGTTAACAACGAAAAAACAAATTTAAGACAAATATTATTATTAGTTTTATTAAGTTCTCTAATTTCTAGGAAAAAGTCAAACTGGCATGTTCGCATTTGTCGCGAGGATATATACTAATGTTCAGGAGAAGCTTCAGGTTGGCTTTTGGATTTCAGGAAAAATTTCTGTCCATTGCCAAATTCTGGACCTGTTCATATTACAACAATGTCTTCTTCCAGTTTATTTAACACATACACATGATGTTTGAAAAAA
>JAJJMA010272663.1:0-10501 GCA_023529015.1 Papaver nudicaule | reverse complement strand
ACCTAGCAAACAAGGGTTTTGACGTTGCAAAGTTGCAAATTTTGCAAATTTGCAACTTTGCAACGTCATATGGAAAAAGGATCGGTCGATGAAAAATGGATCGATAGATGATTTTTCTATCGGTCGATGGTATTTTCATCGATATAGATAGAATTTTCATCGATAACATTTATCTCTCCTACTTTTTAGTTTAAATAATCTTTTTAAATCTTTTTTAATTAAAAAAGGGTCTTTCATCAAAAAAAAAAAAAAATTAAAAAAGGGTCCCACAAATCATATATAAATCTATAAATGACCCACCATCCATATTTTCTAGTTTTTTAAATATTTTTTTTATTATTTGGACCCACTAAATACAATAAAATAACTAGATTTGCTAGTTTTACCATAGTGGGAAATTCGTTTTGCTAGTCCACGTAGACTAGCAAATCTCTTGTTTTGGTTGCTTCCATAGGAACCGGCCTTATAATGACCGGGGGAACAAAAAAAATCTTGATTTTAGGGTAGTTTCAAGTCCGTGGGTGTGGGATAAGGATACTTTTTTTAGTGGGATACGAACCCAAGTAGTAATTTTAGGAGTTTTAGTTTATCGGGGATGGCAGTGGTCATTAGTGGGGGCACAAAACTATTTCACACGAAAAATTAAGAAGAATTTCTATTTTCAAAAAAGTTATAGGGGGTCGGTGCCCCCACAGGCCCCACTGTGGATTCGCCCCTGGCTGGTGGTAGTGAGATTTCAGAAGTTGTTACTAGTAATAAGCTGTCTCCATGAATTAGTCCCTAAAGTGAAGACCATGCACATAATTAACCTCCTTATTGGCTGTAAACACGGAATGAATGGTATACAGACTCCTCTATACCAAAGGGATTGCATATCTCTCAGCGCATACTCGTAGAATTGACACCCTACGGCCATGGCAGATTCGAGGAGGTTTCCTGAACAAGTACGTACGTGAACTAGCGAGAGAGAGAGAGAGAAAGCTGAATTTATATATAGCTGCCTTCATGGATCCAAATTCACCAGCAGCAGCAGGAACAAAACTTCCAACTCCAAGTGATATGGATCGTTTAGGACGTTTGGATTTCGATATACGCAAGTACGCACGCGATAGTGGAATATGGATTGACAGGTAATGAGCTTGAAACATATGTTGATGAAATAGAGGAATTTGCTCATCTTGAATTCAAAAAGGAATTGGATGTTGGTAAAGGGAATGGTATGAAAGGATGGAGAAGATGATATTGGATGTTAGTTTATAATTATAGTGAAGCAAAGATCATCCGTTTTTAGTTAACACTACTGTTTCCTTGGAATTTAGATGAAATCATGAAAAACATTAGTAGTTAGGTGGGTGGGTTTTATCGAGTTTAGTTGGATTCTTGAGAAACATATGATAAGAGATTAATGAATTGATGGTTGTCATGGTAGATTAGATTGAAGACAGACCAGGATAAAGAAAACGACAGCCGCCATTAAAGCCGTCGGTGAGTTGCTGAGATGGCGGTTCATATATGGCAACTGGGGGTGTTCTGGTTGAGACATAGCATTTAAAGAGGAATCAAGCCATGGGTCTCTGTTGAATTTTGATTAGGAAATCGACTGGGGGAGTTTCCGATGGCGTCTGCCATTGATGGTGGTTTTGTCGGCGGGATTTTGGTGTCTGACGACATGATGAGGAAGAAGGTAAATTTGTGGTTGGCACACGATTCAGGAGTAAGGTGTTGTCGGTCCTGGGTTACTGACAAGACAAATAGGCTATTGGATTGGGCCTTCAACGGGTGTTAAGAAGTTAATAGGTGTAGATACCCCCTTTGGACCAAGGGTAAAACAGTCACCCTTTTAACCGGATGGTTCAAGGAGAGCCACCGATGCGATCACGAGCGCGCTTGGCGTGACTAAGGAAGATAAGTCCGGTAAGCAAGCAGGGGCTCCGGCATCACAACTTGGGAGCAAAGAACTGCAGCTCCGCGGGAATATCGGGTCGTCCGGCAGATGCAAGCCGCGGCTATCAGAAAAGCTTGGCTGTTGAAGGCACGTGCTACTGACAGCATGACAGTGTCCCCCTGAAAAAGTCAGGGACTGACGTTAGCAGTCGTCCTGTGAGGAGTACGTGTACGGCAGTCAACAGGGAATATTTCCAGATCTGGTTTGGGATAACACGTGTCGTTATCCCAAGGGTTGACTATGCATATAAATAGTCTCCCAGTAGCCATATTTAGGGATTCAGTTATTACCTTTTGTAAAGATCATCCTGTACTATTTTCTAGAGCAGAGTCTGTACCCTCTGACTTCTTTGACTTAATACAAATGGCGACTTCACAGGTCTCTGACTCATAGACTCTAGTACGGGCTTTACAACATGGCCGCTGAAAAACAGTCTGGCGGAAGCGATCTTCCAGCGGATGATACTGGAGCAACCCTAGGATTAATCGGTTACAGCAGAAGACAACCCGTTGCGTCATCAAGTGTAGCCGTGAACCAGACCTCGAATGCAAGAACTTCTAATGCGGCCTTGGAGACGGTGATACAGGCGACTGACAATGAAATAGAGAGACAAGTCACTCCGGTCGTACAGCCAGCTCCGCAAGACGAGCGCTCTCAGGAGGACCTGCGGACAACTGAACGTGAGCAAATACTAGCCTCTCTTCATGAAGGGGATGCGCGCAGAAAAGCACTGGTGACAAGACTAGCGCAAATTACTGCAAGCAGCCCTGACGGGGACACTGACGAAGAAGAGGAAGACCAGTTGCCATCCAATAAATCATGCACCTCCATTAGTGTTTAATTCAAACAAGACCCACTGATACAAATTCTTGGAGGCCTTAAAAAGGAAACTCGTCCTTCTGATTGTTTTTTGTAAACGGGTTTCTTGATCATTACATATATAAGAGTTCCAGGTGTCTATAAGTATTCTAGTACTTTTGTTTTGCAAGTATGAAATTTTATGAACAGAGTCAAAAAGTTGTGTGAATCTTAATATCCTGTTTCTATGTGATTTGTTTGTTATCTTACTTTGTAAATCTGCAATCTAACCTTCTAGACTGTCCTGTAAAAACAACCTGGTTGGAGGCTTGGAAAACCCTTTAAATGCAATGCCTGCCCACATATCTATTTTTAGCTTCAGGAAAACCCTTAATTGTTAGGCAGTAAGATCTAATTAGTCCCTTGAGTTATGACCATGCACATAAACTCCTCATTGGCTGTTGAAGTACTTACATACGGTTCCTGAAATCACAAGATCAGGAATTTTGCAGTGGGCATCTCTCTTGGGAACTGCCTGCTGGCATTTCTAATACACTACAAGAAAAATGGGCATTGACAACGGATATATGACAACGTTTTGCAAAACGTTGCAGAGAAGAGGGCCTTCGACAACGTTTTCTCCCAAAAAACGTTGTCGAATGCTATGGCCTTCCGACAACAGTTATATTTGACAACGTTTTTTTGAGAAACGTTGTTATTTGTTCTCTTTCACAACGGTTAATGAGTATTGTTAAATCAAATTTTGTTTCTTTTAACCATTTAAAAGGAAATTCTAGTTTATTTTACAATCTAAAAGAGAAAGTTATTAGGATTAAAAACATAGCTAGTAAAAAAAGATGAGTTGTCAGATGAATCCCATAAAAAATTACATAGTCTTTTGTCAAAAGCTTCATACACGCTGAATAGAGTGAATCTTAATTCAGTTTTGATTATAAATAATAGTTTGTACGTGTGTCTAAACAACAACTAACAATAATAGTTTTGGTTCTTCACCCGATAACATATTCAACTGAAGTTTGAGTTCTCTTTAGTAAGCAGGATTTGATGTTCTTAGCGAATTCAGATTCCTCAGTGAACTATTAACAAGGTTTACCTCAGAACATCTTCTGCGAGCGCATCAAAGACCACACGAGGATTTTTCGAGAGTTATAAGAATGGTTCTTTACCAGAAATTATACGCAATATGTTTGAGTCTTAATTTGTAAGCACAATTTGATGTTCTAATCGAATTCAGATTCCTCGGTGAACTACTGACAAGTTTACTTTAGAATAATTTCGGCGAGCATGTCAAAGACCTCATGAGGATTTTGGTGACTTATAAGATTGGTACTTCACCCGAAATCATATTCAATTGAAGTTTGAGTCATATTTAGTAAGCAAAATTTGATGTTCTAACCAGATTCAGATTCCTCGGTGTACAACTAACAAGGTTTACTTTAGAAAATCTTTGGCGAATGCGTCGAAGACTTCACGAGGATTTTTAGAAACTTATAAAAATTGGTTCTTTACCCGATATCATATTCAATGGAAGTTTGAGTCATATTTAGTAAGCAAAATTTGTTGTTCTAGCCGAATTCAGATTCCTCGGTTTACTACTAACAAGGTTTACCTTAGAACATCTTCGACGAGCGTGTCGAAGACCTCACGATGATTTTTCGACACTTATAAGATTGGATCTTTACCCGAAAAAACAATGTCCAATACTATGGTCTCCTAACAACGAATTTAAAAGGTAATTTCTTTTCACAACGTTTAGAAACGTTGTCATCCCCACATTTTCACAACGTTTAGAAACGTTGTCATCTCTTTTTCTTTCAAGCGGGCCCTAGGTGTTACTCATTTAGCGAAGAATGCAAGCGGGCCGTAGGTATTACATCTTCTGCGAAGATCACAAATGATCTTGTTCGTTATGCGCCGATTCGTGAATCTCAAATGTCAGATGCTTGTTCGTTATGAGTCGATTATTGAAAACTCGATCTTTTTTATTTACTAATCCTCATTTTTAGTTTTCGTCGAAATTTCACCTTCGAACGGGTGGTCAATATATAATATTACAACCTAATAAAAACCAGATTGTCCTAAATAAGTTCGATGTATAATAAGGGACCAATTTTGAAGTCATGGAGATTATGAATCAAAGTATTTAAGTCGCAATTGTAGCTTTGGGTTCTTGGTGTTGATTTTTATATGCTTTCCCATTGGCCAAGTTATTATCATACAATATATATCAAGTTTAGTTACATCGGATTGATGAAGTAACAATCTGAAGGTATTGGCTTGCTCAAAGGGCGCTAAAGACTACATGTGATCAAATTAACCTTTTGCCACTCATTGGTCTAATTGAGTATTATCACATTTTCCCAACCGAACTCACCGATCCTGACTGAGTAAGATGTGACAAGTTCGATTACTTTACTCGTGATTTAAGAATTGTATCATCATCTGAGACGTATGTCCCAAGTATAATGACCCACAAAATAAGAGCATGATGAAAATAATTTTGGGGTCTCTCAAGGGTGTAATCAAGTACGAGAATAAATTGTGGATTTATTTTTTGTAACTTCGCAAAAATGTTTTTTAATTTGGTTAATTTTGAAATAAATCAAATAAAATGGTTATTATTATTATTAATTTTCTTTTTTTAAATATACCAATCAATATTAATAAAAATCCCTTTCAAGAAAAAATTAAAAAAAATATATATGTACTAAGAAATAAAGATAGTGTTAAAAATTAATTTTCATAAAGGATAACCCACATACATCACAGGTAGTTAGAAGTTTCCATGGTTCCAAGATAAACGGTTAAGATTATCAAAACTGATCTTATGTTATTTTAATCTATACGTGTAGGTGTTTCTGTTACTATACATCAAAAACTTGATATCCGTTAGCACATCCAAAACTCCTGAAAACCCTATAATGTTAACACTCTTCACTTCCGCTTCCCAAATTTCCCCAGATCTGACGCCTCCCTCTTCCTCTTTGCCTAGAAATTGTTTTTCTCCCAAGTCCTATAACAGCAAAGATGGAAGAAGCCTTTGGAAGCTCTCAATTCATTAGATCTTCGTTGTGATGAGAGAGATGGAAGAAGAAGAAGGAGAAGGAAAGAACTATAACAGCAACAACAAGAGTGAAATCGGAAAACCGTATCTCATTGATTTCTGATGTATTCATTGTTCTTCTCTGTTCATTGGCTATTCTTGGCATGTTCTTTCGTCATATCAGTATCTCGTACGTAATTCCCTCAACCCGCCTCTCTTTATTTCAATTTTTATACATTTGGGTTGTCGAATTTTGAGTTTTACTTGTAATTGGGTCTTGAAAGTTTGAATTTTTATGGTGATTTTGTTTAACTAGGGTTTATTGGTTGCCTGTATTGTTGAATTAGGGATTTTCGTTGATTTTCCCCAATTTCATATAACTTTGTTAGATTAGGGTTTGTAATGCTGTTGAAGTTTATAGTTTTTATTTGTGGGTTTCAGTCAATTTGCTCCAATTGTTGGTAAATGATTAGAGAAATTAGGTTTTTTTTCTTCGTCTGTATCGTTTCGTATCCCCCAATTGTGAGTTAGTTTTTTTGCCAAAATGCAGTGGTTTGAGTGTTGAAAACTTGAAATGCATGCTTCTGATACAGCCAAGATGGATGGGGATATAATTCTTACAGTACTGAGAAAAATTAGGTTGATTTAGATGAGCAATTTGTTAATTTTTTGTTTGTCCTGCTTCAAATTGTTATAGGGTTCCGGTGGATCCGCTTGAATGGCAAATACCATTATTGCTACTTTGGCTAATACATTAGGTGCAGCAGAGTCTGTTTTGAGAGTTGCAGCTACTGGGCATGACAAAAGACTATTTGTTAAGGTTATAAATCTTTATCATCTTTTATGTTACTTGTTATTTGAGATTTTGAGCCCTAATGTTTTCGCGATAGCCGATAGGTGATGCATCTTATAGGTGTGTAAAGGTTAATCTGAATGTTCATATTACGTCCGTCTATTGTGACTACGAGGTGTTGTGGTTATTCATTGTGTTTCATTTTAAAGGGCGATGATGAATGAACGTCGAAGCCAGTCTATTTTAGTTAGTGGAGAAAGTGGAGCAGGGAAGACTGAAACCATAAAACTGCTTATGCAGTACCTTACTTATGTTGGTGGTCGAGCTGCTGGGGATGATCGTACTGTTGAACAACAAATCCTTGAAGTAATTATGAGCAATGATTCTGCTTAAAAAACTTGAGTTTAAGGGTTATGTTTTTGCAACTTCTTTTTATTATATTGGTTGGTTTATATGTTCTTTGTGTCTATTGTTTGATGCCAGTCAAATCCGCTCCTGGAAGCATTTGGTAATGCAAGAACGGTTAGGAATGATAACTCGAGGTGGGGTTTTGTGGACCTTTTTGGTGTTTGCATATCACTTATTTTCTTGATTCATCTGTTTTATTTTGTACTTTTATCTGTGGATGCATTGTTTACGCATTCTCTTTGTTATCTGCAGTTGGTTTGGCAAATTTGTTGAGATTAATTTCGATGTGAGTGGTAGGATATCAGGTGCTGCAGTTCGAAGCTACTTATTGGAACGGTCTCGTGTAGTACAGATTACAGACCCTGAAAGGAATTTTCATTGCTTCTATCAGTTATGTGTATCTGGCAAGGTATACTTTATGATGATTATTCTTAGTAAAAGGTACTTGGGAAGTTAATTTGGCTGTTACTGACTGCATCTATAATCTGACATGATGTCTTCGCACATCTAGGTTGCTAAGAGATACAAGCTAGACCATCCAAGCAACTTCCACTACTTAAATCAGAGTAAGACTTATGAATTAGAGGGAAGGAGAAATGCAAAGGAATATATGAAGACAAAAGCGGCAATGGATATCTCTGTTGTAAAACTAGTCGACTTGTTTACTACTATCAAGTTTCGATAAAGTCATTATGTTGACATTAGATATTTTGTTTTATACTTTGATTAGGTAGGAAAGATCCAGGATCCAGGCTAGTGGAGATGTTGGTGACCAGCGATGCACTCTTCCAAGGTAAAGTTTCACCTCCTCAATTCTGATTTGACATATTGTCTGTGTTGCAGCAGTTATATGCCAGATTATCTGATCTTCTGGGACTCCATGATCATCTATTATTACTCAATATTATTGTTGGTAAAATTGCTACATTCTCAAGTGTTACACGGAGGTAATGATTTGAGATTCGTTTTCTTGTCACTTGTTCTAGGATATTGTCTGCAGTTTTTTAGTGCTCATGACCCAGATTTGATACTTTTGTGCGGGGAGTCAGTGTTTTTACCTTGAAAGATCACCAAGGACCATCCCAAGTGAAGTAATTTTGAGCCAAATCTCGATTAGAGTGTACTTCCGGCGAATCCCATACCAAGTTAAGGGAGACAATATTTTGACATCGGAACACCAAGGACCCAACAGCACAACTACCAAGCTCTAACACAGCAAGCGTAATGGGAATTTGGAGAAGCAGCGTATAAGACCAGTGCTTAGGCTCAAAGAAGTGAATTTTGATCTTTGTATCGGTGCTTAGGCAGTTAGGTTGAACAAGTGAATTGAAATTGAATTTTGTGATCAATGTTTCTGGATTTAAAGGAAGTTATTTCATTAAAATCAATAAAAAAAAATCATATATTGTTATTATTTTTATTTTTTAATATTTTTTTTTGAAACCTATAAATATTTCAACAACGTTTTGTTACTATTGTCATTTTGTAACTCACAATGGAAGGTAACCGTTGTTGCTGGCAATGTATGACAACGTTTCTCGCAATAGTCGATAACCGTTGTCGAAGTAGTGGGGCTTTGACAACACGCAGCTAGACAACGTACAGGAAACCGTTGTCGTAACATGTTGACAACGGTTTCTCAGTGTTGTCACTGGATCTTTTTCTTGTAGTGATACTACCTTTGCACGAATCAAAAAATGGTGAAAGCAGCCGTGACGAAGTATACATATCAGATTCAACTGAAAATTTAACAAGACTGAAGGAATTAGTCTTGTTAAATTTTGGGAGGTGCTGATTCAGAGATGGTTTTGGGAGGTGCTGATTCAGAGATTAATCAAGCCGGGAAGAATCCTTCAGGCAACAATGAATTGATTCTTGGGGTGGGGAATATCTCTTCTACTCCTCATTCGTCGATTGAAGCAAATAGGGGTTTTTCAAACCCTAAAAATTGGAGAGAGATTTTTCCATTACCGAAACCTGTTACACCGCAACCAAAAATGAAATATACCCCTCCTGCGGAGGTTAATGGGAAGAGAATGGTTGCTTCACTTTCTGAAAATTTCTCAGATGGAATCAAAGAGTGTGAAAAATTGGTGGTGGGTTTTTTTGTTGGGAAAAGATGTTCGTTTGGTGCTGTCGAAAAAGCTGTAAGCAAGTTATGGAAGCTTAAAAAGGAGGTAAGCATCAAGCTACACGGTAATGGTGCTTTTATTTTCGATTTTAAGGATGAGGATGATCGTAAAATTGCTTTAGAAACAGGCTCTTTTTACATTGCTAAGAATCTGTTCACCGTGAGACCATGGTCTCACCTTCTTGAGAAAACAATTTCTAAAATTAAGACGGTACCAATTTGGGCAATGATTTATGGGGTACCCCTGCATATGTGGAATAATGAGGGTTTGAGTTTAATTTCAAGCTTCATTGGAGTTCCATTGTTTGCTGATGATTGCACCCTAACCAAAGATAGGCTAGCTTATGCAAGGATCTGTGTTGAGATTGATGTGGATTTCAGCTACCCTGAAAGCATTCCCCTGCTGATTGATGGTAAAATTTCTATGGAACTTCCAGTTGAATATCAATGGAAGCCTCAAAGATGTGAAAACTGTAAGGTGTTTGGGCATTCAGTCAAGAATTGCACAGTTAAGAGGAGTACAAGATGGACTCCCAAATATAACAAGGTTAGAAGTCTGCAACCAAATAGCAATGATGTGGTAAATGGGGATAAGGGAAATACCGGTGCAAAGATTACTACTGTAGCTGTTCCAGTTGTGGTTAATGAAGTCAGGGGTGATATTGGAAGCATTGGGTTAAATTCAAATGTGGATGCATCTATTCCACATGTTTCAACCAACATACCAGTTAGCAAAGGTGAGAGTGATAAGTATGGGTCAGAAAATGTATCTGTTGCTAATGGTAATAATGGTGCCAACATTGGTGTTATGTCTAGTTTGACAAATCGTAATAATGGTGATGGAGCAGAAAATGGTGAGAGTAGTGACCATGGAGAATGGATTTTGGCTGGGAAAAAGAACAAGAAAGGAAGCTCAGGTGGGGGCGTTACTAGTGTGGGAGCTAGTTGTAGCAATGCTCTAACCAAGAATGGCGCATTGGCAGACTCTATGGGTGCAAAGAAAATTATGTTTCCTCACCAGCTAAATGTGGTGTCAAGCCTCTTAACAATGGGAGTGGTACTGGAGTGTTCATCACTGCGGCAGCGAATGGGAAGACCCAAAAAATTCAGTCCCCTAAAAGGAACCCTTTTATGGTTTACAGCGACTTCAAAGAGGACAGCAGGTTTCCAATTAACAGAACTAAGGAAATGGAAGAAAAAAAGGTCTATACTCCTTCTAGAGTGGTTGTGGAAAGAGCTCCAAGTGTGAAAAAAGGGTTAACTGAAGAATCAGAAGAAGAAAATGAGCACTTGAATGACTGTGATTTCGAGAAACAGCTGCAGTTTATGTCTCTAGAAGAGCAGATTCTTAAAAGAAAAAAG
>JAJJMA010272652.1:0-11407 GCA_023529015.1 Papaver nudicaule | reverse complement strand
TATGGTTGGGATCGTGGCGATTTCGACGGGAAGGTCGATCCACCCGTAAGTGCGTACTTCGACCCCGTCAGGACCTTTGATGATGAAAGGGGCATGGATGGCTCTGCTGCAAGGGATGTTAGCGTCTATGAGAGTCTTGGTTGAGATGATGTTCACTGGGGATCCCGGGTCGATGAGTGTATTCGAGAATTCAGCATGAGACAGGCGGGCGGTTGTGAGAAGTCCCCAGCTTTGTCTTTCTGTTGGCTGCTCCTGCTTGGACATTGTCAGCTCATTGGCTTCCTTGAAGGGTAGGAGTTTTCCCGATACTACCGTGTTGAGTGCTGTGAACATGTCTTTCCGCTGTGGTTTCGAGAGACAGAGAGTTTCGCATTATCTCCTCCACTCTCTTGTTCACCGGCTCCTCAGGGAAGGTGAATGCTTGAACGGGGATCTTGATACACTCCTTCGTTTCGTAGGCGCAATTCCCCGGACTCCACCTTGGCTTGGAAGATATGCTTAAGGGTGAGGCAGTCCCTGGTAGAGTGAGTAGTAACTCGGTGATAGCGACAATACCTTGGGCTTGCTACCTCTTCGGCTGTAGGAGGGCGTTGAGTCGAAGGGAGTTCGATTACCCCGTCCTGGATCCAATTGTTTAGCAACTCTAGTACGTCCTCCATGGGAAACGGGTAGCCTGGTATCTCTGAACTGGCTTTCTGCCTCCGCATCTCCGGTTGTTGTAGTCCTCCTTGGTTCATGTTCTTGTTTGGGTCCCCGGGGCTGAATTAGTGCGTTTTGGATGCGTTGCCTCCATGGCAGGGCCTTTCCTCTTCCCTCCTTCGCTGACAGCACCCATGTATGGTAGGTTGTTGTTGTACTATTTGTTAATCAGCCTCCTGTCGCCGCGAGTGACACGAGTCTCTTCGTTCCTGAGGGATTTAGTTCTTTCCAACAGAGCGGGTGCAGCGGTGACGGACCTCTTCGCAGCTTCATGGAGTTCAGAGAAGGTCTGGAAGCGGAGGTTCTCCAAGAGGGCCCGGTGTACAGGAATCGTTCTGTTGATGCAAAGCTCCACCAACTGCTGCTCCGTTATTGGGGAGTTGGGTATAGCCGAGATGATAGGTATTGAAGGGGAAGTTTCTTGGGTAACGGGTAGGTTGAGTGTATTGCTGGATGCAGGTGGGTTGGTAGGTGCTGCGTTGGAGGCTACAGCACCGTCAGTTGAAGAGTTGGGTTTTTTTTTTTGTATCTGATCCCGACCTAAGTTCAACCATCTTTGAGCGAGTTTCTCTGGAACCGAGAGAATGATCTCCCACTGTGGTCGCCAACTGTTTTTACCTGGAAAAACAATTAATGTACCGTCTCTGGGTACTTTGGTAGTGCTCGGAGATCAAAGTCGAACAAGACAAGCCTAAACCAAGGATGGCCGTTCCCGTCTTGCTTCGGTCAAAGAGAGGATATAGGTTGGTCTAGGGAGGGAAACAGCGAAGAAACTTGAGATCAGGTTGAGGATGTGATTTGGGTGTAAGAGTTCAAGATCTCCGTCGTGAGGTCGACTGGAAATCTCCACGGCTAGAAACGTGATTCGATTCTCAGGTGTGTTTTCTCTGAGGCTCTGGTTGTTTCTGTTTTTGTGTTCTAGCTGTTCTGAACGTTCTTGCCTTGGAAGATAGAGGAAGCCTCTATTTATAGTTTGAACTCACCCTGATCTCTCGACAGAGAAGGTGGAAGTCGTGGAAGAGTGGAGGACATGCGTTGGTTTCCGTAACTGCCTGAGTCGTGTGGAACATGCCCACTCGCGCCATCTTCTCGTAACTGTCCACTATCTCCATCAGTTTCTTTCAACTGCCGTAGACCGCCAGACCAATACCCCTAAAGTTATCCCCCCGTGTGATGTTTTGATGTCTCGAGCGAGAGATACGCAGATATTGCGTAGTTGAGTTGAGTAGAGTAGAGTTGTACGACTGATTGTCGTGACCAACATGAGTGTAGTGCCTCCGGGACACGAGTATAGGAGTGGCCTTGGCTGTTGGCCAAGGCCATGAGTGTTTGAATGCGCTTTGGCGCTAGTTATGGTGGCGCCATGGACTATGGCGCCACGGCCTTGGCTTTTGGCTAAAGCCAATTTTGGACGCGCTTTGGCGTTAGTCGTGTAAAGGGGGCGCCAGGGCTTATGGCGCCACGGCCTTGGCCTCTGGCCAAGGCCAGCCTGTTTGCGGCTATATTCATCGTTACGGCCTTGGCCTTTGGCCAAGGCTAAGTAGGTTTGTGGCGGCTTACGCCATGGCTTGGCCTTTTGGCCAAGGATGATTTTTGTGGATCCATGGCGGCTCATGGTTTGTGGTGCCATGCTATGTGGCGTTATGGCTTTGGCATCTGGCCAAGCTCGACTCTGGGGCAACCTGTACCTTAGTCGTGGTGTGAGTGCTTATGCTGCAACACACTTGAGGTCATGGCGTGTTTATCCATGGTATGCTAGACCATCCTGAACTTGGGATTAGGTCCGCTTAAGCCTGTTTAGGCTGATATATGCCTCTCGGAGAGCTCTGGGCCGGCCTGGAGCTTCAATATTTCTGAGGCTTGCATTAAGACTCCTATGTTGAGTCGTATTAAGAGGAAATCCACGAGGATACGTCTCTGTTGATTCTTCACCGTGTATCATTAAGCGACCTGGCTCTGAGTAGATCAATGGGTTTAATATGCTGGTGAGATTATTAGTACTGCTCCATTGTATTACCCTCCCCGCCGGAGTCATAAGAGAGAGCTCATAGAGAGTTTGTTTAGCTCATGGAATGAGTTCCACTCTGAGCTATAGAGATGAGCCTGAATAGGCGATTGCCTTTAATAAGACATGGTTTCGAGAGTGTTTTGACAATCTTGTCCCTCTCTCATTTTTCACCATCTACAAGGTCATATGTGGAGCTCATAATATGATAAGAACATTCTCAGAACCTTTGGATTTTCCACTAGGAAGTTAAAAAACAGTGAGCCTAAAGAATGTTTCTTCAAATTACCTGATGAGGGGATTCCTTTACTTTGTTGTGATGGGGCTTCTAAAGGAAATCCAGGAAATGCAGGTTATGGGTTCTTGGTAAGGAATCATTGTGGAGAATTTATAGTTCCAGAATCTGGGGGCTTAGGAATTGCTACAAATTTCATAGCTGAAGTTATGGCTGTTATCAGAGCAATTGAATGGGTTGTAGAAAACAATCAATTCAAAGTGATACTGCAAACTGATTCCAAAGCTGTTATTTTAGCACTTCAACATACGAGGATACCATGGAATTTCATAGCCAGATGGGGGAGAATAGTTAGTCAAATGCATGATCGGTCGGAAAACCGACTCTTGTAATACCGCAAGTGCACGGTGTCGAAGATGTAGACAACGGCAAGTACGGGTTGTCCCACAGAGAGTGCTAAAGATACTTTGTAGAATTAAAAGATAATCAAAGCGGAAATTATAAAGATTTATAAATACAAAAGAGTGAAATCAAAATTGTGAGAATGTTAAGGTTTCGGGAATCCATTGCAAAGTCGAATTTCTCTCAAAAGATATGTTTGGTCTCGATCAAAATATGGCATAGAGAGTCAACAAAAAATCATAAAACAATAATAAATAGGATCGGTGGAATGGTTTATTTTCAATACCGATCTATGTAGTATACATGGCATAAAACATGAAGGGGTTATGAATCGAAAACCATAAAAAGAGACACTCAAACTTTATTAAGCACAAATAATCTTTATTCAAGAAAACGAGTAATCCGACAAGTACAATTTCATCCGTCGCCCTAGCAAGAAAACTAGCAAACTGTGGCTTTCTCAAAAGCCATGAAAAATATGAGAAGAAAACAAAGATAAAAACCCTAGTTTTTCCTCTGTGGGGGGTCTGTCTTCTGTAGCGTACGGTTTATATATCAGTTAATCACCAAATCCACAGTCTGAATTCTCATTGAGATTGAATGCATCACCGACTTCCTTTTCTGTCCGATACCAAACAAGTACTGTATTTGATCACAACTAGCCACAAAGCCCAACCACTTCTCTTGTTGCATAACCCATTCAAACTTTAGCCCACTGCACCATCGACTGACAACCACCAAATCCAAGTCCTTTCTTTCTGGCCATCAGCAACAGCTCTTCTTTGGCTCCTTTACCTTCGAAAATTTGACCCCATTGTGTTGGCTACAAATATTCCTAACCATTCTCATACGTCTACAGGTTCCATCAGTAGCACTTCAACAACAAACTTACTCAAACCACGACATAACATTAGCTAGAGTCTCTTGTTACTCAACCCTAGGCCTGTCAATCCTAGTCCGAAATCCGACATCCGATTCCGAATATTAGACATCCGATTGGTTATTATCCGCTATATCGGATATCGGAATCCGATATGTCTAAGTTAACGGATTTTTGCCTCTTAACCTATCGGAACCGGATTAGGCCAAATCCGTTAGGTTAACATCCGATAGGGCTAACTATTAACCTTACTAGAAAGTTCTATAGTTTTATGCCGTAGGATCTAAACGCTTTTCAATCTTGACCTTTGCTTTTCCTATCAAAATAATATAAAAAAAATCTCGACCTTATCTTTCCATCTTTCCTTTCTTCTCTGAGTTCTCAGAATTCTCCGCCCCTTTCTTCTCTGAGTTCTCAGAACTCATCTTTCCTTCTTTCTCTCCTCTCGTTTACTCATCTTTCCTTCTCGTTTATCAGATTCATTCGTCTTTTCTTGATTTGGTTATTGGAAAAATGAAATAAGGATTTGGTTATCAATCATTTCTTTTCATTTTTGAAACAGTCAGTGTAATTTTGATTCGATCCAAAATTAGGTTCTTTGATTTTGTTCTTTGATTCGATACAAAATCTGGGTTCTTAATTTTGTATTTTGATTCAATACAAAATCTGGTTCCACGGAAGAAAACTATTAATGGTTGAATCTGGTTTTTGTCTCTGTATATTTCAAAAGGCTGAAAGAGAGAACAGATGAATGAACATTTATCAAAAGGCTTTCTTTTTCTTGTGTATATTTCGGATCTAGTAAAATTCCATTTCAAATCTAACAACATAAAAATGTTTATGATTTGTATGTATTTGATGTTTATGCAGAGAAATATCCCTTAGATCTTGTGAGATAGAATGGCTATGGTGGATGAACCACTGTATCCAATTGCAGTTTTAATGGAACAAGAAAGGAATTGATTCTATTCTTGAGTGAAAACAATGACGATGATGATGAAGTGCTTCTTGCCAAGGCTGAAGAATTAGGGTTTTTTTTCCAATCTTTTTACCTTTGATTTCTATCTGTGGGTCTTATTACTTCAATTTGTATAAAGGGTTTTTCTTAGAATCTAATTGCAAACTTAATCTGTGTTTATCTGAGCTCAATTTTGATAGCAATACAACTCTGAAAATGGAACTCAATTTGGTAACGGAAGTTATCGGAAAATTCTGATATCCGATTAGCTTAACATATCGGAATCGGATTTCATTTTAGGGAATCCTATAGGATTTTAAGCCTATCGGAATTCCGATATGTCTAAGCCTATCGGAACCGGATTTCCAAAAATCCGTCGGAATTCCATCCGTTGACAGGCCTACTCAACCCAAGGTCTCGTGTTGTTCTGAACCACTCCAAATCCCTTTTAGTTTCTCGCAATAACTGATGCAACGAGAGAAAAACACCTGACCACAACCTCCATATCCTTTTTGACTTCTGAATTATCATCTAAACCCTTGGCAAACATCAAACGGACATTGGTTAAAGAACTGGTCATTCAAGCCTTTTGTCGAACATCTTCCATGCATTTTCCTGGTAAAATAGGTCTGAGCTTCCTACTGATTTCTAAACATTTCTCTATCTCCTTCCCTGCAATTTTATTTATACACACACAGCCCATCATTCGAAGTCCAACCAGAAGTCTAAAAGCTTCATTGTTTCCACAATTTTAATGCCCTTTTTTAACAGCAGCAGCATCACATTTCATTCTCATTCTCTTGGCCAAAATTCAACACAAACTTCACCCTAAACCAAATCCACCTGATACCCATTCTTAGTGTTCCTTATTCTCTTTAAAATCCCTTCAAAACCCTTGGAAAACAACCGTCAACACAAGGTTCAAATACCGGCAAGATAGCTGCAGCTGCTGATAAGCTTTGGTCGTGAACTAAGTTGTTGTTGTATTCTGGACCCGCAGTCAAAGTCTTCACTTCCTCCTTTGCCAACAATGTTTCTCTGCAACTTCTAGAGCTCATTTTGTAAATAAGAGCATAAGCTGCTGCTGGAGTCTATGAAACACACCACGAAGAATTTACTAGTAGATAGATGGACACGTCCCACTATTCCTTCTTTTAGTCACCAAAATCTCTCTGTCCAGCTCCAGTTGCACCATGTAGACAAATTACAGCAACTGCTTGGAAAATCATATATGATTAGTCTAATCCCACTAGTGGATTTCACGTGCTTGGGAATGAATTCCTTGTTTCACCATTTTGTCTTGAACAGTATGTGGTGCGACAAATATATCGACATGGCTAACTCTTCTTTGTGGTGCATGTGCATTATTGACTCTTTTAGTCGTGAACGCCACCGTAGCTCTTTTTAGCCATTTTCTTGTCAGATTGTCGGATTTACTTGTTTTGCTTGTAAAATACTTAAAGTGACATTTATTACCAAGTATCGAGTTATAGCTAGTGCAAATATGAGTGTAAATATGTAGTATTTATGTGCTTATCAATGCATTCCATACATTTTATGTTAAGGATTGGCTCGACCAAAGCCATGAGGGTTAGTCCCACATAGAATAAGGGAGGTTCTAGGTGGTGCCTAATAAGTTATAGAATCTCCAAACATAGTACCGAGGCCTTTTAAGATAAAACTCCACACACCACCCAAAGGTGGTTAAGTTGGGGACAATATCGGTACTATGTGATCGGGTCCGAAGTGGGTCCGGCAGTCCGTTGGATCCTTCAATTGGTATCAGAGCTAGCGCTACTAAGAGATCGAGTGTCGAGTGGTTATGGACGAAGTGGTGCGTAAAGGTGGAGCTAGGGCTCATTGATGGAGTTAGACCTGATCTCATCTAACTCAGGTGGAGCGAAGCTCATGGAATAAGGGGGTTCATGGTGGAGTTAGACCTGACACCATCTAACTCAGGTGGAGCAAAGCTCGAAGGGGCATCCAAGGTTCAAGGGCGCACAATGACTGTAACCATGTCGACACTATTAAACGAACGAAGATCGTGTACGATAGACTCGTCGTACGACGATGGTTGGTTGGTTGGTGAGATGGCTCTGGATCTCCCAAGGTGGAGATTGTTAAGGATTGACTCGACCAAAGCCATGAGGGTTAGTCCCACATAGAATAAGGGAGGTTCTAGGTGGTGCCTAATAAGTTGTAGAATCTCCAAACATAGTACAGAGGCCTTTTAAGTTAAAACCCCACACCCGACCCAAAGGTGGTTAAGTTGGGACAATATCGGTACTATGTGGTCGGGCCCGGAGTGGGTTCGACAGTCTGTTGGATCCTTCATTTTAAACATGTACTAGGTATCACCCCGGCCTACGGCCGGGGCTCAACCTTTTATTACTAATTTGATATTTGTTATGGTCATTCTATTATAAGGCTTGTTTATTCAATTTCTTAGGCATATTTTGTCCCTGCACTCATATATTGGGGTTGAAAAACCTAGTTTTTTTGGGGACTATGGTGATTTAATGGGGGCAGTGGTCCTCCGAAAATCGTCATGGTTTCCCTCTTTGTACTGTGACGACTTGTGAAAATCGTCACGGTTTATGCTTTCTACTGTGACGATTTTCGGAGGACCACAGTCCCCATTACTCATCACATCCCCAAAAAAAAAAACCAGGTTGAAAAACAACACCTAAAAATCAAAAAAGAAGCAGGAAGTGAAAAGAGAAAAAAAAAATACATGTAAGAACACATCACTGATAATCAACAAAAAAAAGTAAATAAAATCATGACTATCTGAACCGCTCATTGATACATATATTGACGTTGAAAAACAACACCTACAAAATAAAAAAAGAAGCAGAAATCGAAAAGAGAAAAAAAAAATGTACCAAGAGTTTAAAGATACAGAGATTTACCTATTTATTTAGAAGATTCACATAAATCCCAATAAAAAAACATTTGCAAAGCTAATCAACGCTTGAGAGGATACAAAAACCGAAAACGCCGTTAAATTAAAAAAGCGGCGTTAGAACAACATAGGGCTCGTATGAAACCCGAGCTTTATATATACAGATACCTTTCCCACAAAGCAAAAGACTTTGTTGGAAATGCAAAACTTGGATTATAGTTATGCTTACATTTTCTAAATGGAAATAATATTACTAAATATATAAGATTTCTATATTTTTAGCTTGTCGTATTAACTTTAGTTTTATTTTTGGAAATGCACCGTAGTTGCAACGATTTTCTGTACTCTATTTTTGCTATAAAACAAATCTTTAATATTTTTTTTTTAAATAAAACAACAAAACAAATTTATTTTCTAAAATAATTTTCTCCAATATTTTCGGTTTCAAGAATATATTATGAACTTACTTGTATTTTTGGAATGTAATAGAACTTTGAATTTATGCACCCGGTTATGTCATGAGTGACATATAGGCCTATCAGAAAAAGTTTAAACATACTTAAACATACATTTATCCTTTTGGGTCCATGTCCATTCATGCGATTTCCGTTGTTCTACTTTGATCTCACAGAAGAAAACAGTGAGAGATACAGAATATTTAGCTCGACATAATTATGCAATTTCGGTTGTTAACCCATACATAATTATGCAAAAATGATCAACTAACCCGTTACGATGTACGATTTCCCCTGCACGTAGATTTAATTGTTGGCTGCAACAGTCTAGCCTTACTATTATCGTCGTACATATAGTTTTTACAACTAAGTTAGAACTAATTAAAAAAAAATTGGCAAAAGAGTTTCTCGTGTGAGATCAAATGCAATGGCCATTTTAGGCAGTGAGTCAAATGGTTCGGTTCTCGAACATGGAATTTGGGTTATCCGCGATAGGAGGGGAGCTTCCGTCAATTTGCACCTGTAGTCACACGGAGAGCATTTGGGCCGAAGTAAGGTCAGGTAAAATTAATTTTGATGGGGCCATGGCAAAATCTCTACCGTCTAATCTAAATCAAATCTTAACCGTTGAATGACTCAAGACAAACACCCTTCTTCCATAGAATATTGATGATTGATTGATATAGAGAAATAAATTTCTCTGCGGATTTCTTTGCTAAAAAGGGTGTTAGTTTGCAAAGAGGTCAGCCTATGGTTTTTAACTTCAGACCTACTAATCTAAGGAGATTGGAGTTCCCAGATACTCCCTATTACAGATTTCCATGATTCAGCTACAGATTTGTCTGCTTGAGATTGTCATTTTGAGTTCTTATTTTTGTGATTACAGGCTTGGGCCTTTGTATAGTTGTTTTAATCATGGGCTTTTAGCTGCCCTGTTTATCCTCTTTTATTACTTTTGTTGTAAAACTTTTTTCATCATCATCATCATTATTTTTTAAGGGGGGAATTTTCACGAATTTTATATGAGTTACAGCAGGTGAAGTTGATATGGCGAATGTGTATTGTTTCAAGGAGTCTTGGAGCATATTATGAATCCAACAACAATAAACTAAAATCCACTTTGAATTGCCGGGGATTCATGAAAGGCGAATTTATAAAGGATATTCAGAGGGTTGTATTGATTGAAAAGTAAAATCAACTTCCTTTATCCTAAAAAATGATTGTGTTGAAGAAGTGAAGGACTTGAGACCTATAAATCTCACGATCGAGCTCAATCTACAAATCCATTTCCAAAGTCGTTGCCTAGAGATTGAATATTTTGCTGCATAAAATAATTTCCAACTGCCTTTGCGAAGGGTTGATTGCAAATGAATGCATGCCGTGATTCAAGGTTAAACTCCATAGTTCCTGGTATAATTTGTAAAATTGAGTTAGAAATAGCCTTTTGATACGATTCAAGTGGTTTTTTGTGGATGCACTTCTTTTGTGAATGGGTTCTGGCAAGATCTGGAGAAAAGGGATATATGGTTGCATAAGAAGAGCTCCTTTCTCCGTGCTAGTGAATGGAAGCTGCTTTAGTAAATTCTCTAGCCAAAAGAAATTTCTTTTGGTTTCTGAAGTTCTAACTTATATGTTCTCTAAAGCTGCGGATATGGGTTGGATTGGTGGTTTTCAAGTCACTAAAGCGAGTCTTGTGCAATTTACAGATGACACTTTAGTGTTTTGGATGCTGATATAATTCAGTTGAGGATTTTGAAGTATAATCTTCTCCATTTCCAATATGCTTCTGGTCTTTGCACTAATTTGGTCAAGTTTGCAAAGAGGTAAGGCTATGGTTTTCAAAAGTTGGTGGTGTACTTGGTATCCCCCCATTTCCAACTAGGGGAATCAAGTGCAGAGGTTCTTTCGAGATCCAAGAGACGTAAAGAGTGCGATAGTAACTGAACCGCTTGGAGGGCTTGATTCAGTCTCAACTACATCCCAGTCCGAAGTCTGATAGTAGGCTAGTCGATGGTTTGCTGGGAGTAGTTTGGAGTAGATTGGATCTTGGAGAATGCTCGAATTCTCGTAACTTGTGTAGAAGGATTAAGGTTCAAAATCAAAATAGCTTTTGGTTAGCGTACATCAGAACAAATCTGTGTCACTAAACTCCACTTGCACTTTTGGTTCGTGAACTAATTCGCGTACCAGAACGGTCGGGATTCCCCTGAACTTTAAAATGCATATGGTTCGCGAACCAGTTTCCGTACCAGGCTGTCAGAAATTCTCCCGAACTCCGAAATTGGTTTTTCAGTTTGCGAACTGAATGATGTTCAGTCATATTTAATATCCTCTTCATTCACTATCACATAAACTTGGCCATCACATATATGGTTCACGTCCACCTTCTTAATGGTTCATCAAGGCGAACTTTGCACATAGGGTGCTAAACCTAGATCACGCTTGCTTGTGACAAAGAGTTCAATTCTTTCACAACTTGTGTTGACACAAAACTCTTGAAATAGTTAAAATATACCAAACTACTTGGCAATTGAACTTTTATTGGTTTCTACGTTTGAAAGAACTATAGATCATGGAGTGTAAAACAAGTATCGGGCACGTATATGTGGTTCACGAGCTTGCTTGTATCTCAAGCAATGATTGTTTTATTCCTAAGCAATGCAGCCTTATTGAATACTATAAGTAGATGATTCTTATAATGAAAACATCAGGACAGAATACTTTTGAAAATTCTACGGAAATCCTCTACACTTTGGTATATACCTGTTGTTTAAGGAGTCGTCCTCTATAGGCAGATTTCCTTCAGGAATTAGCCTACGACTATTAAAAACTTCACTCGAGGATTTGTGAAGCATATATAGATACTAT
>JAJJMA010272631.1:0-10009 GCA_023529015.1 Papaver nudicaule | reverse complement strand
TCTCTGGACGTCCGTCTCTGAGATACCCTCCAGAGGTATGTTTGAGCCTTCCAGAGACACCGTACAGTCTCTGGCATCCGGTCTTCTAGTACGCCATCTCTCAGAATGTCCCTTGCAATGCACCTTCCAGAAAATGACTCCTTTAGCTCCTCTCGTACCACGTCTTGTCGGAGAGTATTCTCTGAGGCCAGTCCCCAATGGAACCTTCCAGAGAATATTCTCAGTCTTGTAGCTTCCAGACTGTTTGACCGCATTCTCAGAGAAACCCTAGGTTTGGCTGGTGCTAAACAGCTGTATTCCTCTTTCTGACTTGGCATTTAATGCCTCTGTAGTACCCTCAACCTTATCCGTGCTTTAGCGTGTCGCACTTTACACGCGTCTCATCCTTGAGCGGGGTGCGGTCAGTTACTTTTAGGGTTTATCCCATACCTCTCGGTGTATTCACTAACTTGCTACCGCCCTTAGGATGGTGACACGTGTCCATCAGATTTCTGGTACCTACAGTTTGCTCCTTTTCTTTTTAACTTCCCAAAGGGTAAGTTAGGAAGAAAATCTTGTCGAAGGGTGACATCATACACGTGCTCCAGCCTATGCTCCAGGATTTGGACACGTCGCCAAATAACCGAATAACTAGAAGCGCCGGTTGAGTAACCCACCTTTTCAGAGGTTGGATATAAAAAGAAACCCTTGGTCTTTTCAAGACCTTTATTTCTTTTTTATTCTCTTTCCTCAGAGATTTTCTCTGCCAAAAATCTTTGCTCCACTATTCATCGTCTTCTCCACCTCACTTTTATCGTAAAAAGCTTGGTTTCCGACAACAATGGCGCCAAAAAGGTTAGTCTTGTTCATTGTGATCTTTGGTAATTTCTTTGATTTCAAAGAAATCCCTGATTTCTTCACTGTTATGAACAGTTGCTCCAAGGGAAAACCTAAGTTTCAGTTTGTTTTGTGGTTGTTTTTGTTTCAGAACTTCGTCTTCCTCTGAGAGGTATGAAGATACGAACTGTTTGAGAACTCTCCCAAAAAAGCATCATCTGGACTCCAGATTCCAGATCTCATGGGCAACTCTTCAGAGGAGTGAAGGTGTTACCACTCCAAAGCTCTTGAGGGAGAGCAATCTGAGTAGGACCCGAATTATTATCACCAAGGCTCAACTTGATTCTAGCCTCCGTGTTCCTCTTTGGAGACCCAAAGATTCCTTTGTGTATCGTGCTCTGGCCTCTGGAGTGGACTCTCCTAGAGGTCTGTTCCAGTTTAGCAATACAGCTTGCAGAGCTCGGGGAAGGATTCTCTTTCTGTCTGAGAAGGTTTCCTTTGACCCTGAGGATGCTAAATTCTACACTGTGGAGAATTTTAGGCGCAACTATCGGATAACTCAGGCTAGGAGGGACAGTTCTTTTGAGGGTTTTGGAGTGAGCATTCAGAGGAAGAGTGCGGATGAGAGGAGGGGGGCCCCTCTGCTTCTGGGGGATGTGGACCCTCCAGGAGGCAGTGCGACTTCTCAATGGGATTTCGTCCGCAAGTCCAATGATCCTAACTGGCATGTTGGCCCTTTGCTGATTGAGGGTCCATTTGTCTTTGGTTATGATAACAGTGGGAATCCCGTTCTAGAGACTCCCAAATCTCTAGAGGATCTCCCTTCTTATCTCCCATGGATAAATGTTTGGTCCAGTGGCGGTGCCTCTAGGAAGCGCAAGGGAGGAGAAGTTTTAGAGGTAAAAAATATTTGCCTTAGCTTTCTGAGTATGTGTCCCATACTCGCCCCTATTTTTTAACTCTGAGAGTTATCCTCGCAGCCTGCTAAGCAAATTGGGAAGAAGGTCGTTGTCTCCTCCGAGAAAGGGAGGACTGTAGCTTCCAAACCTCCTGCCGTTGCTCAGAGACTGGCGGTAAACTATGGAGATGATGGCCCAGAGTCCGTAGACGTGCCTTTCCATGAAACCTTCCAGTCCCAACAGGATGAAGATGTGGTCATTGTCGAACCAACCCAACCCTCCAAGGGTAAGTCTTCTCAAGTCGCAGATTTGAGAGATCAGACTCCCAAGGATGATGTTGTGCTAGTTCAGCATGAGGCTGGGTCTTCTAAGAAAGAAAGTACTTTGGTGATTCCCCCTGGCAGTTCTCTGGTTGTTTCTGGGACTGCCTCCAGTGTTGTTGCCACTCTCCTTGCTCCTGACTTCCAGAGCAAAAGTTTTGAGGAACAGGCCAGAGTTGTTGCCCCAGAGAATCTTCCTTTGTTGGTAAGCGAGATTCACCCTTCTTACTCTTTATTAGGTCTTGTAGCTTGTTTCCTGATTCTGGGGTTCCTTTTCAGGTCCAGAATGCCTTCGCAGCCTTTTCAGCTAGCTCTCAGGTATCCGTCCGAGCTCTGGACGGTCAACTTAAAGACTCTCAGAGAAAGGTCTCCGAGCTTAAGAAGAGTCTGAACCTTCAGAAAGGTAACTCTCCTGGATGTCTTCTAGTTAGTTTTGTACACTTTTTCAGAGACCTGAAATAGTCCTTTTCCCTTAGTCGAATTTGATCAAGCTAAGGTCCAGTGGGAGAGGGATCGTAATGACTACCAGAATGAACTCACTCTTAGGGATAGTCAAATCCTTTTCTTGGAGACTGATTTGGGTAAGATGGCGAATACTCATGAGGATAAGATCCAAAGTATGTTTGCCAATCTCTCAGAGGAACACTCTAAGACTGTTGAAGGTCTTCATAGACAGCTTAGATAATCTCAGTACCCAGATTGAATGTTTAGAGTCTGCCAAACAAGGTCTAAAAGACCAAGTCAGGACTTTTGTGCGGTGGCAAAAGGATCATCAACCTATGCTCAATCAGATTGAGGATTATAAGGATGCCTCTGAGCTTGCAGCTGATGAGTTAAATAATGCAACTGAGCTTGTTAGAAGGTTGTGTGATGCCATAGCAAAGCATGCTGATGCTTTCCCCATGGATGCTAATGCCTTGACCCTTCTAGAGAAGCAATATAGTGAACTTGATTCTGCCAGGTTGGACACTGAGCCGACTCTGAGGACTATCATATCTGACTCGGAAGGTAGATTAGAGTAGGCCTCAGATTTCTTTACTTGTCTTGGCGTTTTTCCTGTCTTCTCATGTTTGTTTTGTTCATTCCTCAGGAAAAGCTAGAGAGCTTGAGGAGTTGAAGTTGCAGTTTGAGACTCTCATGGCTGAGAAAGAGACTCTGGAGGCCAGGGTTGTAGGGTTTGAAGAGGAGCTGAAAGAGCATGATGACGATCTCCATGAGCGATATTCAAAGGAATCTTCTGAAGCAGCTAAGTCCTTGAACAAACGATGGAGGTCCAAGTATGATGATCTTCTCCGCTCCATTCAGGCTCAGAAGACTCCTGAGGCATCTCCTAAATTCATGGTTGCTTTGCAAGAAACTGTCGCTCCTTCCAGAGACTCTGAGGTGTCTGCTTCCAGAGGTGCTCCAATCTCGGAGGCTGAAGAGCCTGAGGGTGTACCAACCTCTGAGGTCGAGGAAGGCTTGGAGCTCGGAGAGCAGGATGGCGTGAGGGGCAGCCAGAGGTTGAGGAGCCAGAGAACGAGTGCCCTCAGAATCAAGAGGCTGATACTGAAGAGCAAGGGCCTTCTCCCTCCAATTTTGCTGAAGATTGACTATCTTTCTCCTTCCTTTTTCTTGAACTGACTTTACTCTTGGTGTTGTCTATGTTGGTTGTTCTTGGTGAACAACAAATATTTTGATTTTTTGTCTGGGCGCTCCCAAGCTTGGGGGCAAAACACTTCTGACCCTTATTGTTGTGAATGTATGGGTGTTTGTTTTGTCGCTTTCGTGCCCTTAGAGTTAGACAATGTTTTTTCCTTAGACCATGTTTGTCTTAGGTTGTGTGTTTTTCAACACTTTGTCCCTTAGAGGCTCAACAACTTTGTAAAGTCTTACCAAAAAATTTCATTTCATCATGACGAAGATTCCATGTTGGTCGAAGGACTTAGTGGCCACTAAGTCAGACGGTCATAACTGTACTACCCTGGTCGTGATGACGAAACTTTCTCTAAGGTGAATTTTGAGAGTTCATTCATTCTAGGATGTTTCGTGAGGGGAGTCATCCCTCAGCCTGCATCTCCAAAATGGCATCCTAAAATGTTATTAGGGCATCGAGTCATATGGATAAGAGATCTGTCCATAGACTAAGGCAATGGGCAACATTGGGGGAGTGTGCACCTCCCTCGTACCTGAAATACCCTTTCGGGGTCTTTTCCCCTGCATGTTGAGGGACAAATGCCTATTCGTTAGATCTGGGCGTGGGTTGTATGGCTAGTACTTCGAAAATCCAAGGCTAGAGACTTTCTTGTGATTTTCTGAGGGCTTCGAAAATTCAAGGCAAGAGACATCTTTTAATTTTCTGAGAGTTTCGAAAATAATTATGTCTAGGTTTTCTCAAATTTTCTGAGAGTTTCGAAAATAGAAGGAAAGAGACATCTTCAAATTTCTGAGAACGTAGACATAATAATAACAAAAGATTTTATTAATATTCCAGAGGTTGTACATGATTGTTTTCAAAAGTACTTAATACTATTTTGTACATAGCATTACAGAGCTCTGAGAGACATTTCCCTGTACGGGCTTTGAGACTTCTTGAAGTATCTAGGGGTGATAGGGCTTGAGATATCTAGCGTTCCATGGTCTCTGGAGCTCGATTCCATTTTGCTTTAAGAGTCTGTACGCCCCATCTCCAGCCTTTTCAGTGATTTTCATGGGTCCTTCCCAGGTAGGAGCGAACTTTCCCTTCTTTCTTTGATATAGAGGGATTTCTCGCAGGACCTGATCTCCCACACTGAATTCTCGCAGGCCAACTCTTTTGTTGTATTCTCTGGCGAGTCTTCGGTGGTAATTCTCTATCTTCTGGAGGGCCACTTCTCGTGTTTCCTCCAGGTCGTCAAGTCGTGCCAGCATCAAGTCTGATGTTAGGTCGTTCTCCCATGCCTCAGTTTTGGTTGTAGGTATCATAACTTCGTTTGGTATGATAGCCTCTGCCCCTAGGTGAGAAAGAATGGAGACTTTCCTGTGGCTCTTCTTTTTGTCGTCCTGTAGGCCCAGAGAACGTTATGTAATTGCTCGCACCATCTTTTCCCATGTCCATCCAGAGTCTTATTTGTGGCCTCAGCTTGGCCGTTGCTCTCTGGATATATGGGGGTCGATTTGTTTCTCTTGATGCCAAAGTTATTACATAACTTGTTGATCTCTTTTCCTCTAAACTGAGCACCATTGTCAGTGGTTATGGCAGCAGGTATCCCAAACTGACAGATGATTTGTTCAAATATGAATTTGAATACATCTTTGTCACGTATGTTAGCCAGAGCTTTCGCCTCTACCCACTTGGTGAAGTAGTCAGTCGCGACAATCAGAAACCGTCTTTTCTTTGTTCCAGTCTCCAGAGGACCTACTATGTCTATCCCCCATTTGGCGAAGGGCCAGGGTCTAGTGATAGAGTGTAGTTCTGTAGCTGGGGCATGGATTCTCTTTCCATACCTTTGACAGGCTTCACATCTTCTGGGCATTTATTTGGCGTCCACATGCATGTGTGGCCAGAAGTACCCATATATTTTAGCTTTGATTGCCAGAGATGTCCCTACAGAGTGATTGCCAGCGTCTCCATAATGGATAGCCTTTAAAATTTCAATTCCTTGCTCTTTGGAGAGACATCTGAGCAGCGGTCCCAGAGGAGATTGTCTGTATAGGATTCCATCTCGTAGCCTGTAGTTCTTAGACCGTGCGGCTACTTTGTGGTTGTATCCTGGTTCTCCTGGGAGTGTTTTCTTTTACAGGTATTGGTGAATAGGTATTCTCCAATCCTCTTCTGCGGGTTCGTCGTCAGAGGACTGTTCTTCTCCCATCTCAGTAGTGAATACCTTCACTTATGGCTCTGGGGCATCTGGCTCTTTCACAGGTACTGAGGGTAGTAGAACCCTGTCTACTCTGATGCTAGCAATCTTAGGATCGTTCAACATCGATGCAATGAATGCCAGAGCATCCGCATGTCGATTGTTGTTCCTAGAGATGTATCTGAGAACGACACCAGGTATCTTGTTTATTTATTCCTGAGCTTTCTTGTGGTAGGCTTGTAGGCATGGGTCCAGTGTTTGATATCTTCCCTCTATCTGCCTTACCACTAGCTGTGAATCACTTGTTAGCCTTACAACTCTGAGTTCCATCTCACAAATCAACCCCAGAGTGTGTATGACTGCCTCATACTCTGCTATGTTATTTGTGGTGGGAAACTCGAGTCTCAAGCTATGTACAATTCTTCTTCTAGTAGGAGTTGTGAACACCATCCCAATGCCTGCCCCATCAGCGTTCTTTGACCCGTCAACAAAGACTTCCCACCTGGTAGGATTTTCCGCCCTCAGAAGCTCTGGGGGGTCTTCCAGTTCATCCTCAAAACCAGGTATATCTTCGAGTTCCTCCTCTTCGGCCAGAGGGAAGTCTGCTAAGAAGTCAGCTACATCTTGGGCTTTGATGGCAGTTTGAGGCTGGTATTGTACTCCAAATTGTTTGATTTGAGCTCCCCACTTTGAGATCCTACCAGCCCTTCAGATTTTCTGAGTACTGAATCGATGGCAGTTTGGTGATCACAGTTATGGGGTGAGCGTGGAAGTATGTTCTAAATCTCTGAGAAGAAAATACCAGCGCCATAATTATCTGCTCAATCTTAGAGTAGTTCTTTTCGGCAGGCCCCAGAGTTCTACTGATGAAGTAGATGGGTCTTTCCTCACCTTCCACTATGCGTAAAAGTACTGCACTGATAGAGTGGGAGGTGGCTGCTAGATAAACATACAAGGGTTCATCTGGTTCAGGCTTTTATAGCATAGGCATTGTTGCCAAATACTTTTTGACGTTGTAGAACGCCTCCTCACATTCCTTACTCCAGACCATCTTCTGGCCCTTCTCCAGGATGTTGAAAAAATGTTTGAGTTTGTCGGAAGATCTTGCAATGAATCTCCCCAATGCAGCCAATCTCCCATTCAATCTCTGGATGTACTTCCGAGTTACATGTGAGGGCATCTCCGTGATATCTCTCTCAGGGTCTACCTGTATACCCTCCTTCGTGACCATATAGCCTAGGAACTTCCCAGAGGTGACTCCAAATGCACATTTGAGTGGATTAATCTTCATGCGAAATTTCCTCATCTGAGAGAAAATCTCTTCAAGATCTCTGACGTGATGTCTGGACTCTTTTCTTTTGACAAGCATGTCGTCTACATATACCTCCAGAGTTTTGTGAATCCAAGGTAAGAACATCTTGGACATCAGCCTCTGATAGGTGTCCCCTGCATTTTTGAGTCCGAATGGCATCTTTGTGTAACAGTATAGCCCATTGGGAGTGAAAAATGCAGTATGCTCTTCATCTTCTTGCGCCAGAGGGATTTGGTTATAGCCAGAATAACCATCCATGAATGATAACAGTTTGTTCCCAGATGTAGCATCAACTAGTTGATTTATGCTTGGGAGTGGGAAGATGTCTTTGGGGCATGCCTTGTTTAGATCACTAAAATCGATGCATAATCGTACCCCAGCGTTGTTTTTCTTCGGGACCAGTACCATATTGGAGATCCATAGTGGGTACTGCACTTCCCGAATGACTCCTTCCCTTTCCATCTTCTGAAGCTCCTTCTGGACTGCTTCCTGATATACTGGGGCGAATTTTCGTATTTTCTGCCTCACAGGTTTGACACTGGATTGATTCGGAGATGGTGATGACTTATGTCTGTGGGGATTCCCAGATGTTTGAGACATAATTCGGGGTCGATTCCTGGCATATCTTCCATCTTCCATGCAATCACATCGACATATCTCATCAGCATCCCTACGAGTTCTTTTTCAAGGTCTAGATCCAGGAGGGTCCCAATTTTAACCATCTTTGGTGTGTTTGGGCCTCCAATATCCACTTCCTTTGTCGGCTCAGACGTGTAGAATACAGGCTTCTGGGGGCCTAACTCAGTCTGAGCCTTTGATTGCTATAACTTTCCGGAGGCATCAGCCATCTGGGCATCCTCAGAGATTTGGTGGACAGTCTTTTCTTTGAGTATCTGGACCATTGATTCTAGGCAGGCTAGTCTAATGGCCTCCTCCTCTTCTCTGTCCTCAATTCCCTTGTTTTTGGCGATTGCTTGACGCATGGCCCTCGCAGAGGTAGAACATTCGATGAACTCATCGATTTTCTTCTGGCATTCCTGCTCCAGAATCCCCTTCTTGGTGTTTCTGGGAGTATTAACCTTTTCCACACAGTTTCTCACGTCTACCTTTGAGCAGTATCTAGCTTCTCTGGGATCTCCCATAATCTCAGCTATTCCCTTTGGGGTGGGGAATCGTAGTCGTTGATGGTAAGTGGAGGCAACTCCCTTAATACCATGAATCCACCACCTGCCCATGATGGCAGAGTATGGCGAAACAACGTCAACTACACAGAATGTCGTAGAGGTAATGATTTTTCCAGCGTGTACTTCCAGAGTTATTTCTCCTTTGGGCTTAGTGGAAGAGCCATTGAATCCGTATACCATGTAGGTTGAGGGGATTAGGCATTCATCTTTCAGACCCATCTTCACGAATGTGCTGTAGACCAGGATCTCCTCGGAGCTTCCTCCATCCACCAGAATCTTTGGGATGCCCCACTGCCCGATCATCATGGTCACTACCAGAGGATCGTTGTGAGTTTTCCCATTCAGGGGTACCTCGGAAGCTGAGAATGAAACTGTCCTTTTCATCCATTCCTCCATGGGGAGTTCCAGAGCCATACTGAATATCTCTTCCCCATATGCATTTCTCTTGTGGATTCTTTCCAGAGAGTTTCGTCCCAGAAATAATTCTGAGGGCATCTATACAGAATGGGTAATGGTGTTGCAGTTGAGGTGTTGTGCCTCTCTGGGCATCTCAACCCTGAATATTTTCTCCACCGCCTACAGGGCATTCCCAGAGTATTTGGCGATGTAATTTTTTAGTTCTCCACTGCTTACTAGTTTCTCCAGCTCTCTCCTTAAATGTCTGCATTTGTCGAGAGAGTGCCCATTCCATTTATGCAGCTCACAGTAATCTTTACCGTTCTTGCAGTAATCGGGCTGAATACCCTTTCCAATTGGATCCTCAAGGGGGAGCTTGCCCTTGATTTCCTTGTAAATGGTGGACCTCAGAGTGTTAAACTTAGTGTAAGTGGCGTCGTCAAAATCCCTCTTTTTGTTGTCCTTAGCTGATCCTTTGCCTCTGAATTCTCTAAACTTGTTCCTCTTGATCTGAGAGGTAGGGACAGTAGCAGGAGGTTGAGAATGAGTGATGTGGGGCTGTGGTTCCACCACTTTTGCCCCTCTACTCGTGTTCCCAGAGAGCAACTAGTCGCAAGTGCCATCCTGCGTCTCCTCTAGCGCTATGAATTCTCTTGTATTCTCCTGAGATCTCCCAGATTGTCTGGGGTTTCATTCCATAGCCTGACGAAGAGGGGATCTGTCTTGTTCAAAGAATTTTTGAAGCCAATGATAGCATGGGCGACAGGGACCTTCCCAATCTCAGCACATAGTTTCCTCCACCAGTCAACTAGGCTTCTGTGGGATTCTCCCCTTCCTCTTTTGAGGACGAATAGTCGCTCAATTCCGGGTTTGACTTTGTTGTTATGCATGTAATTCTCTAAGAAGACCTCTTGGAGATGTGCGTACGACGTGATTTTTCCTTTTTCTAAGGAGTTAAACCAAGTCAGAGCTTCCTCTTTGAGGCTCCCAGGAAAGAATTTACACATAACCCCTTGTCGATTTTGCCATGGCATCAGAGCTATTTCATAATCCTTTATGTGCTGAATAGCATCACCCGTACCATCAAACTTGTTCTGGAAGTTCAATGTACATCGTTTGGGTATCGGGAGGGCATTGATCTCTGAGGTGAATGGTGAGCGCTTAGCATCTTCCAGGTATGCCACTAGCAGTACCCTTCTTTCCTTGTGCCCCAGGTCCTTTCCCTGCAGTGTTGGTGGTTTTCCCCAGAACCCCATTACTGGTG
>JAJJMA010272621.1:0-10539 GCA_023529015.1 Papaver nudicaule | reverse complement strand
TTCCTTAAGTTCTTACTAATTGACGTATGGCATTTTCTTCACCTACATTTTGCCTCTTTCATCTTAAAAGACTCTAGTCGCTGAAGATGAAATTCTCTTGACCGCCGAAAATGCCAGCGTATTTCTTCTGACAGTACTCTTCTCCACGTGTAGTTGCATGCCGCGAATATCTGAGCTACTTTATGACCTGTCACCTGCTTAGCCGGTTGAAATCTTCTACCTATAAATACCTCTTCCCCTTCCCTTCTTATTCATTTTCCTTCTAAAACTTTCTCTGTCCTCCTTCTTCTCCGAAAACCCTAAACCAAAACCCTAACCACCACAAGCCGTCGCTGCTCAGTCAAAAACATCCCTTTTCCGCCTCTTTTTGAACTTCCTTTTAGTGTAAAACCCCTTTTAGGCTGATGTTCTTCAATTCCTTCCATTCAGATTTATTCTTCATCTGCTTTTTTCTTATTCCGGTGACTTTTCACCTCTGCACCTTCCTTTTCCGATCAAACTTCATCTTTTCCGACAATTCAATGGCTTCAACTGACTCCTCTTATGATCAGGAAAGAGAACTTCAGCAGCAAGGGTCTAACCGTGAAGACGCCGAATCGTCTTCACACTCTCAAGACCAAGAATCTGAAGATGAAGAATCTTCTGATGTGGGCGGTAGGCCTTCTTGGGGTGACGACTGGGCGGAATACTGCTCCAAAGATCATGAAATTATTCCAGCGCTTAATATTTCTCCTCTTGCCGGCATTACTATGTGCTCTGAGAAGCTCCTCCTGAATCATATCCGCCAAGATGGTCAAGATGAAAAACATTTGGTCATATCAATGGGCCAGATTAGAGCCGGATATCAATTCCCCCTCTATGATCCTGCCAATCCTCTTCTTCTTCGCCTGCTGAAGCGCGTAAACAAGCATCCTGCTCAACTCTCTGGCAACTCTATTCGCATTCTCTATGAGTGGGTTGCCCGAAGTAACGGCTATACGCTCTATCCTAATATTACTAGGAATCCATCCTTTGTCGATAAGGAGCTGTATACCGTTGAAAACTTTATTGATCAATACCAAGTGAAGCCCAGCCTTAGAGCCGGCGAGCCTTGGCTATATCGTATTGAATCAAGAAGAGGCTCGAACAACTCCAAAAAATTCTTAAGGGACGTTGACAGGAAAGCTTCTACTACCGAGAATCCCACAGTCCGCCATAAATCTGAAAACCGCTGGGGCGAAATTCCTTGTCAAGTTGAAGGTCCTTGGCTCAAAGGTTTTGAAGATGAGAACAAGACTATTCCTCGTGAAGAGTTTCTCTCTGAGCATTCTGACTTAGCCAATCATGATTTTTGGTCCGTCCGCTGGGATGAGGAGAATCAATATCTCAAAAAGGATGGAGAATTTGTTGTTGGTGAGAAGAAGAAATGGGTTAAGAAGTCCGAGTTTTGCAAGCCGCCCACTAAGAAAGGACAAGGCACTAAGAGGAAAGGAAAAGATGGAGACGCTGTTGAGGTAACAAACACTTTGCTTCTCGTTTTTGAAATATATGTATATATTTGCCTCTGTTTGTTAGCTAAACTGCTGACGATGATTTTCCTTTCCTCAGCAACCCAAGAAGAAATCCAAGCCAGAGACACCTGTCAGCGCAGCAGATCGTGTTAAAGGCCTTGTTAGCGCACTCCCTGGTATGAATACCGCTGGGTCCAAGAAAAATAATGGCGGCAAATCTACTGCTGGTGACTCCAAGAAGAATGAAAGCATAAAGTCTGCCGCTGCTGCAAAGAAAGATGGCGCTCTTTCCAAAAAGAAAGACAGCGGGTCTTCCAAGAAAAAGGATGACAACTCCTCTAAGACAAATGATGGAGATTCTTTTAAGAATAAGGATGGCGACTCCTCCAAGAATAAAGGTGGTGAGACTACTGAACAGAAGGACAGCGGTTCTTCGAAGAACAATGATAAGTTACCGAAAATCAAAAAGTCTCGTGCTTCCACGACGGGCAATCAGACCAACAATCCTAACGTCGTCAACGACCCTATTTCTGGAGATCAGTCTATGAAGTCTGTTAGTGAGCGTCATGCTAATGAAGTGTTTGAAGAAACCCTTGTAACTCCACCAGTTACTACTTCAGCGACTGCAACCACTGGGCAAGGTACCGCCGAGATGAATGTGGATACTGCTGGCGAGAATACCGTTGAGATGCCAACTCCTGAGCAGTCCAACAATTTGATTGAGCCTGCCTCTGCCTCAGCTGCTAACAACGCTGTCTCATCTCTTCATCACCTTCTTTCTTTGAGCACTCTGCCTTGCACTTCCGCTGGGAGACGCCAATACACCATTCAAGCGCATAACATCCTTCAGAGTTACCGGCGAGGGCATTTCCAAAACAGCTTTGACTTTGGCTTGGTCTGCCTCTACTCCTTTCTTTGTAACAACATAACCCAAAAACTTTCCGGATGTGACGCCGAATACACACTTTGCTGGATTGATTTTTAACTTAGTTATTCTCATGTGATCAAAAATTTCTTTCAAGTTTTGTACATGATCCTTCTTTTTCTTACTCTTGACCAACATGTCATCGACGTATACCTCCATAGTTTTACCTATCCATTTCTCAAACATATCTTGAGCCATCTTTTGGTACGTGGCGCCAGCATTTTTGAGACCGAATGGCATTCTTGTATAACAAAATAAACCCTTAGTAGAGAAAAAGGCTGTATGACGCTGATCTTCTTCTGCCAGCGGTATCTGGTTATACCCAGAATAACCATCCATAAAAGATAGCAGCTCATGCCCAGAGGTAGCATCGACGGTCTGATCTATGCTTGGTAATGGAAAGCTGTTTTTGGGACACGCCCTGTTCAAGTCACTGAAGTCAATACAAATTCTTACTCCTTTATTCTTCTTAGGAACCACCACCATATTAGCTATCCATTCTGGATATTGAATTGGTCTAATGATTCCTGATGCCCTCATCTTGTCAATCTCTGCCTCCACCGCCTCCTTGTATGCTGGTGCCAACTTCCTTGGACGCTGTTTGAATGGCCTGATCCTTGGATCTATATCCAACCTATGGCATGCAGTTTCTGGATCAATACCTGGCATCTCATTCATGCCCCAAGCAAAAACATCCACATATTCCTTTAATAAAGCCTCTAGCTGCCGAGATTCTTCTTCATTCAATAATGTACCAACTTTTACTATCTTAGGAGCATCTTCTTCACCTATGTTGATCTCTCTTGTAGGTTCTACCGCTGTGAAATGCAAATCTGGCTCACCCATAGGCGAAGGTTCCTTTAATTGCTATAAAGGTGCCGCTGAAGGTCCTGCTGCTGAATCGCCCTCCTTCACAGAAAGAATGTATTTGTTGGGTTCAGCAACTAGTTCAGTTATTTCTTTAGTCTTGGTTGCTTCTTTTGTCTGCTTCCTTTTTTCATTCATCCTGGCCTTTCGAGTTTCACGCATCTTTACGTCTACTTCATTGCATGCCTTTGCTGTAGATGAGTCGCCAACGTATTCAGCTACCCCTTCTGGAGTTGGAAAACGTAACCGCTGATGATAAGTCGAAGGCACTCCCTTGATGATGTGTAACCATGGTCTGCCAAGGATTGCTGCATACGGCGAGTCTACCTCTACAACACAGAAAGTAGTGTCCATTATCAAAGTCTTGCATGTAACAACCTTCATCTTCACTTCTCCTTTAGGTTTGGATGCTATCCCATTAAATCCATAAATACTGTATGAAGAAGGAATTAACGACTCTACTGGCTCTTCTTTAGAATCCATGGCCTGGTACGCTGAGTTGAAGAGAATGTCAACAGAACTTCCTGGGTCAACCAGCACTCTTGGAACCTTGAATTTTCCTATCTGAATAGTAAGGACCAATGGATTCAAATGGCTTCTTGCCTCAGGTGATAGCTCTACCGCCGAAAAACTGACTGGCTTTTTCATCCATTCTAGTAGTGGGCTGTTCTTGACGGCGACACTGAAGATCTCGTTGCCACTGCTATCCCTCTTGTGAATTCTTGACATTACATTATTATGAAATTCATCTCTACTGATTGTTGAATGCACAATTGAGAAACAATTCAACTCTTTCAAATCACGCTGAACTTCAACTTCAAATACTTCAGGCTTTGGCTGCACTGCTTGGATTGGTTGAACCTCCAATGGTGGCGCTGGAGGTAACTCTAAGAAATCTTGAAATCTTCCCATACGGATGAATCTATGCACCTCTCTTTGAACTCCTGTGCAGTTTTCAGTTGTGTGACCATGGAACTGATGGTATTGACAATATTGGGTAGTGTTAGAAATAGGGTTCATGGGATTTCCTCTGTTAAAAGGATAGCGGATTTCATTTCTTGATGCTTAACTTTCTATCTGCCCAAATGCATCAGTATATGTGACACGTAATTTTGGTAGCGTGGCGTCTTGGAAATCTGGGTATCCTGGCTTTCTATCGCCGAATCTTCGATTGTCATTGTTAAATCTTCTATCACCATTCCCTTGTCGATTATCATATCCTCCTCTGTTGTCGCCGTAATTTCTTCTATCGTTGTTAACGTATCTGCCTCTATTTTCATACCCTCCTCTGTTGTCTTGGTCATCTCTTCCTGCATAAGTGTCTCTCTTTCCTTGATTCCACTGTTGATTGCCATTCTGATGATACTGCTGACGTTCTTGTGGCTGCTGATGTGGGACAACTGCCGCTGAAGGTGTTGCTGCTTCTGCTTCCAATTTTTTGTGTTCCTTTATAATCCATTCCTTTCTTGCTTCTTCTTGTTCTTCCGGCGACAAATTGTTGATAGAGTGAGCATGTTTTGCGCTTTCTTTCTTCTGGCGTTCTTCTTCTTCTCGCATTTCTTCATATACCAACCATTCATTCTGCCTTGCCCTTAACTCTCCTATATCTGCCACTGGAGTCCAATATAAAGACTGGAACATCTGATCCGTTGTTTCCATACCACTGATAAATGCTCCCATCTTTTCTTTGTCAGATATCGCCGTCCCCACTTCACTACACAATTTTCTCCATCTCATAATATAACTTCTACACGTTTCCGAAGGCCTCTTCCTGTTGTTAAACAATTTCTCCGCCCCAGGGCGCACTCTCTTGTTTTGAATATAATTTGCAATAAATTTCTCTTCCAACTGCGAGTATTTCTCAATTGACTTTTCTCTCAGACCGCCGAACCAGGCCAAAGCTTCATCCTTGAGAGCAGCAGCAAACGACATGCACATTATTGGATCTGAGCCAATCCATGCTGTTAAATCTCTTCTGTAACTCTGTAAGTGCAATGTAGGATCTCCTGTACCATCGAAGATTGATGAAAAAGTTGGCATACTAAATCTCTTGGATACATATCCGTACGTGATTTCGTCTACAAATGACGTCTTTTTTGCTTCTGAAATTGCCTTTTTTAGTTTATCGTCTTTTGTCTGACCGGCGGCTTCTTCTATCTTCTTCTCCATACGGCGTAACCTTCTTGACACGTATTCTTGTATATCTTCCATCTTGCCCGAGTCAGCGTAACTTTCTTCACCGTGATTAGATTTCCCAGCCCTCTTACTTCCTTCTTCCTTTTTCGCTGTAGATGCTGCCACCTCTGGTCTTGTAGATCTGCTCTTTTGATGTTTGTGTACTGTACGAGTTGAGCGGCTTCTGCTTCGACTTTCCATTAATTGCCTATGCTGTTCTGCCAATTGTAAGTTGCTCTGAAGGATGATGTCCATCTGTCTTTGCATTTGCAACTGCATCTGAGCTTGATTTATGGTGCTCTGCTCAAAAAACTTCTTTAGCAATTCTTCAGTATTGTTAGCGGATTTTCCTTCTGATACTGTTATTGGCGCCGTTCTTGATGCTCCAACAGCTGCTACCATTCTACTGCTACCTCCTATCTCTTTTGAAGTATTACCAGCTGCTCTCGAGGGTAGTCCGTTAGAGTTGAGATTGCCACCTACTACTCTTGATAATCCTTCCACTGCATGAGATGTTTCGCCAGGAATCACTGCTTCTTTGGTGGTGCCATCATCCACTGCTTTTCCTTTATTTTGCGCTGGAACTTCTTCTTCCCCATCCTCTTCTGGTATTCCATCCAAATGCGTTATATCTTGCATCAGAATAGGACCAATAGCCTATGTCTGCTGTTGAGGTACCGCTGACTGCGTTGCTGTTGTTTGCTGTTGTTCTGGTGTCGGCGCTATTGACTGTTGTTGCTGAATCTGTGGCATAGTTGGCTGTTGTTGCTGAGATACTGGCTCTGATGTTGTTGTCTGCTGACTTGTATTGCCGCTCAAGAAAAAATCATGTGCAAAACCCAATGGTGGTACCGCTGAACTTCGCAAGTTACGTTGATTAGGAAAAGGTACAGACTGAGCGGGTATGGGAAACTTTGAAGCTTTACTTGATGACGCCGCACCTCCTTTCCGCTTAGTCGCCATTTTGGTATCCTGTGTAGAAAACAACAAAAGCACTTCCTGACAGTATTAAGCTAGCTTGACTGTTAGCAAATGCCGAATTCGTTAGTGGAGGTGGTTGAGCAGTTTCTGACAAAGTAGGAAACAAACAAAATAGCACAGAACACAGCAACAACATTCGCAGAGCATGACCTAGTCTTGTCGGCAGTTGGAAGAAAACCCTAAATTTTGAAAACTCATTGAAACCCTAAAAACACCAAAGTTTGATAATCATACTCATATCAAAGATCAAAATCTGTACGGCTTTAAAGTTTTGTTAATAACTTTTCATAACACTTTTGATTCAAAATCACACTATGACGTATAGAATAAAAGATATCTAATTACGTATATGAACTTATCATGCAAGCAAGAATTTTCATGTATCTCAAACAAGAAATCCTTATTACGTATTCCAGCACAACTGAGAATATACTAATGACGTCAAACACGCCTTAATCAGAAAGGTTTTCCCAAAGTTTTATAAAGAATAATCAACATCAATGGTTTCAAACTTTCATAGCAAGAAGATTCTAATAGGTTTATCAGCGTATCTATGGTTAAACACCACCAGCAGTATATGTGCTTGTTAAGACATCACTAATCATACTCAAAACATTTCCTAATTCCTAACACAAAAGCTTTTTAAGATTCAGCCTCCTTAATCAGACAATAAACATACTCATGACTTCAAATACAGCAACATAACCTATGTTTGAAAACCTTATTACCACACAAAACAACACAGCAACCTAGTAAGTTTACAGCCAGAAATTTATGGTTAAAAAAACACCAGCAACACAAGTGCTGTTAAGACACCATGAATCATGTTAAAAACATTCACTATTCCCTAATCTCTGGAGCCTTTTAAGGTTCAGCCTCCATAAACAACAAACACAGCTATGATTTCCATAAATGGAAAGTCTAAGCCTCTATCTTAACACAACAGCATAACCAATACTTAAAAACTTTAACATCACACAAAAATAGCTTAAGTTTCATGAAAACAAGAAGAAATTTTTTGAAAATCACAGGTTCAGACCTTTTCTAGCGCCAAAATGTAGTTGGTAAAATCCCTATAGGAGAGATTTTACCAATACACCCCTAATTAAAGACCATAAACACGTATGATCACATATAACATACACAATTAAGGTAAACTTCATTCAACATACACATCAGCACTTAGACATAAATATGAGACAGAGATAAGGTTAAACCCACAAGTATAGTACAACAGATAAATAAGCCAAAGCTCTCAAACATAGATTATCATTAATGGAATCCTTGCATCTCACCTTGCTAAGGATAAACACTCTACAGATTACCACAAGATCTCACTAACAGCTTGGGCTATGGAGAGTTAGAAGGTATCTTCCTCTCGATAAACCAAGTCCCAGCAATCACTTTTCCAACCCCTTCAAAAGTGGGCGTACACTGCCTTATATAGGCGTTTACAATTAATGGAATACAGCTAATAAGTACAAACTATTCTGACACTATTTGTCTTCTTTCTCACCGCCTTACCGCCGAGTCTCTTCAACGTCTCAGCGCCCTTATCTTTACAACTTCAGCGCCCTTCCCATATGCGGGGTAAGATCGATGACTCAGATTCCACTGAGTCAATCATTCAACTCTGCCAATCCGACCGTTCTGTCCAGCATTAAATGATCATCTAACTTACTCAGTTTTTGTCGGGGCTTTACCGCTGATGTAGTTCTGTGATATTCCGCTATTCTAAACTCTTCTTCAGCGCCATTCCGCTGTGAACAATTACTGCTGATTGATACCGCTGTCACCATGCTTCCTTTCTCATGGGTGCCCTTCTTAGTACAAATCTTTCCTTAAGTTCTTACTAATTGACGTATGGCATTTTCTTCACCTACAATCATCTTTTGGGATTTCTCCACCTACCTCGCGCGCCTTTGTCCACATAAAATGGCGATCGGGATATTGATCGCTGGTAATAACTTTGTCTTTGATCTAGTACTTGAAACAAACGTAAGGGTGTACCCGAAAACACGGATAATGATACCGACAGTAAAACATACATTATTTTCCAAAGCTTCTTTTTTGTGTCAACAGTAGAATACAGTGTATAATATGAGTATTATGATATGAAAGAGGCAGGTTGCATGCATATATGAGACACAACTAGCATGGAAAATGAAACCGAAAATAAATTGACCAGTGTCTGACATGCCCGGTTTTGCAGTGTAAATCTAGACAGTGGACTTACCAATTTTTCTCTCAGGTAAATGTATCTTCCTCGTCAAACAATTACGTATGGACACATCAACTTGGAGTTGAAGGTGGGGCCCATCCACACGAAGGCTAAGTTCCACGTAATCGAAAAGGAACCAGAGCACCACATGATACTAGGAAGGCCCTGGCTACACGAGAACAAAGTCGTTGCTTCTACTTACTATCAGTGCTTGAAAGCAGTCCTAAACGAAGGTATCGTCCGTGTAACTGCATCCCCCTCCCCATACTCATCAATATACAACGCTGAGTTCGTAGATCCGAAAGACGAAGCGTCTCAACGCCAAGACAAAGTCTACAGTATACCACTCCCGAACTGGACATCCCTGGAGAGAAGCGACCCGCAACAACAGTCAGGCGGGGACTTGAAACAAGAAGAAGGAGGGAGTAAGACAGTAGCACACAAAAGGGCAGGAAGCTTCGTAACGACCCAAGACGCTAAAGGGAAAGTGGTGTACCTCCGACGTCAGTTCTAGCAATTAGCAGGGGAAACTAGTAATAGCTCTCCCCGCCCTGGAGAATGCAACTACAACGAGCAACAAGTCGAGGACGAAGTCCAGGAAGCGCCCCCACAACTGCAGGACAGGACGGACTCCACCTCAGACGCACTCGAAACAATAAATATCGGAACAGACGAGTCACCCAGGCCCATCTTCATCAGCTCAGCCTTGTCACCTGAGGAGCGCGCCAAGTTCGTGGGCTTACTAAAGGAATACCAGGACACGTTTTCCTGGACGTAGGAGGAGATGCCGGGGCTCGATGAAAAACTGGTAACACACCACTTGTCCATAATTCCAGGTTCTAGACTAGTCAAGCAACAACCAAGGAATTTCAGACACGACGTGGAAGAACAGATAAAAGCCGAGATACAGAAGCTGCTAACAACGGGGTTCATCAAACCAATCCAACACACCACTTGGCTAGCAAACGTGGTACCTGTTAAGAAAAAGAACGGCCAAATACGTTGATGCGTCGACTTCAGGGACCTGAATAAGTGCTGCCCAAAAGATGACTTCCCGCTCCCGAATATCAACATGCTTGTAGATGCCACCAGTGGACACGCCATGTTCTCTTTCATGGACGGATACAACGGGTATAATCAAATAAAGATGTACGAGCATGACGCCCCGAGAACGGCATTCCGGACGCCCCTTGGGAATTTCTACTACACGGTTATGCCTTTCGGTCTAAAGAATGCGGGAGCCACCTATCAGCGAGCGATGACAGCCATTTTCCACGACATGATGCACAAGGAGGTCGAGGACTACGTAGACGATGTAGTCGTGAAATCCAAGACCAGGGCGTTACACATAGAGATCTTACAACGCGTATTCGAGAGATGCCGGGAGTACAAACTAAAGATGAACCCTTTGAAGTGCGCTTTTGGAGTTTCTTCAGGGAAGTTCCTCGGGTTCCAAGTAACAGAAAGAGGGATTGAGGTCGACCCGTCCAAGATCCAAGCCATTACTACCATGCCACCTCCTCGGACGGTGAGAGAACTAAAAAGTTTCATGGGGAAAGTCTCCTACATTCGACGCTTCATCCCGGGACTCTCCCAATTCGTGGCTTCGTTCACCCCCTTGCTAAAGAAAGATGATACATTCGCCTGGACATCTGTTCAACAAGAAGCGTTCCACAAGATACAACAATTGCTCCTATCACCGACGGTCATGAAGCCTCCCGGACGAGGAAGACCACTACTTATCTACACCGCCTCGAGTGACGTCGCAATCGGAGCGCTGCTGGCACAGGAGGACGAAGGAGGGGTGGAAAGCCCGGTCTACTACATCAACGAAGGACCAGATGTTAGATACTGTGCGCCAATCTAATAAAAAAGTAAAT
>JAJJMA010272610.1:0-12124 GCA_023529015.1 Papaver nudicaule | reverse complement strand
ATCTATTGTGATTTGATTTAGGCAATAAGGGAGTGTCCATCGTTTTCATCGGGTGCTCAGATAAGGAAGATATTTGTGACGTTGTTACTGAATTGCAATGTTGCCGAACTGGAGAAATTATGTTCACATAATTGAAAATATTTATGTGAAGGAATAAATCAAGAACTTGAAGCCGAGAATATCAATAATTTCGCACTCCAAGATATCGAGATGCTCATGAAAAACCATGGTCGTTCACGTAGTGAATTGCAATTTAGTAAAATTCCCTACCCTGACATGTCAAACAACGAAGTGAATGAAGAGAACAATACAACAAACCGAAGTTTTTAGGAATTTAGTAATTATCTCTTGGATTTCTTTGTAGCTGTTTATTTTGTGCTCAGTGAGCGTTTTTTCTTTTGACATTCAAGTTTAGTATTTAATAGTTATTAGTAGGTTATCAAATATTGATCAATACATGCCAAAAAAATAAATATAAAAATAATTAAAGATCAATGAATTATAAATTATTCTTTTCGATACAAGAAACGATCAATGATTTATGCTTTGAGACTCAAGAAAAGATCGCGGCAAAAGTCTGCAGACAAATATGATGTGTTTTTTTGTGGATCAGTATACTATGATGAACTTTTCTAATAACAAAAAAAAAATAATAATAATAATGGTTATTAGTTGATTATTTATTATTAATAGTTATTAGTAGGTTACCAAATACAGATCAATGATTTAAAAATTATGCCTTTAGATATGAGAAAAGATCATTGATCAATGAGTATACTTTTAGAGTAAAGAAAAAATCGCGGTAAAAGTCTGCAAACAATTATGAGGTGCTTTTTCATGGATGAGTATACTATGATGAACTTAAGTTTAATGATCTTTCGTGAATGATTATGTATTTTTTGTAAGTATACTTTAATGGTAATCTATATTTTTCAATTTCATTGAGATTTTTTTATTCTAGCTAAAAACAGGGGCGGGGCGAAGCCCCGCCACACTATAACAGGAACAATCATCCTACCCGGTGCGTAGCACGGGTTGCCGACTAGTATTGTTAAAAAAATTATAGTCCCAATTTGGGCTAGTTACAAATAGTAATAATCTCAACGTTTTAATATTAATCTTCTATTTTAGTCATGTCTTAAGAAATTTACCTTCGCATAGTAATATGAACACATCCGTACTACTAATCCAATTAAGGTGCCAAAGATTGCTCTCAAATTGGATATTAGGAAAGCCTATGATTCTCTAAACTGGAGTTTCATCGAACAAACTTTGTTGGCTATGGGTTTTCCAGCACAATTTGTGGGGTACATATTGACGTGTGTCTGCTCTGTTACATATTCCATCTTAGTTAATATTGTGCCTCAGAGGGGTCTCAGGCAGGGAGACCCTCTGTCACCTTATATTTTCATTTTGTGTGCTGAGGTTTTATCCTCCAACCTTGCTTCATTACAAGCTGCAGGGCATATACAGGGGATCAAGGTTTCCAGAAGGGCTCCACGAATTTTGCACTTGATGTATGCGGATGACCTTCTTACTACTACTATGGCAGATGATCTCTCTCTTAGGCATCTCGCTTCTCTCCTGAATAAGTATTCGGATTCCGCAGGGCAGAAGATCAACACGCAAAAATCTTTACTGATTCATCATCCGAAGCTCAACCTGGATATTGTTGCTCAACTCTCTCGTCAATTTGGGTGCCCGACTGCTTCAAATCCTCCTACATATCTAGGCATTCAGATTCCTGGTGGTAGACAGACATCTGTAAACTTTTCACACCTGATTCATCGAATTGAACGGAAAACTAAAGGATGGATGTCTAAATGTCTAAATCCAACGGGTAGACTCACTCTTATTACTACTTCTCTTACGCCGACGGCAAATGCAATCCCAACTACTTCCGGATAAGGTACACAGGCGAATTGATAAGATTACCATGAATTTGTTTTGGGGACATGATCAAAATCAGAGGAAGATGCATACTCTTGGATGGAATTCCATTACACTACCCAAGCAGCAAGGTGGATTAGGAATTCGCAGATCAAAGGAGCATAATCAGGCTCTTCTCGTGAAAAGAGCTTGGCATTTACATCAACATCCGGAGTCCATTTGGTCTACAATGTCCCACAACAAATATCTTCGCGAGTATGACCAACTTCCTTTGCTACCACCATCTCCTGCTAATGCTAGCCCATTATGGAGAGGCCTGACCAAGGTGGTTGTTTTTCTACGACAACATGCATTCTCAATTATTGGTGATGGACAGACAACCAGCCTTACTGATAACTGGATTCCACACCAACACCAATCTTTGGCTATCTCCAACTTTGTTGCTCCTGCGAACAAGGTGGCATCTTTGATTTATCAATTATCTAATATTTGGAATTCTGATCTGGTGCATGTTGTCTTACCTACCTCGACCGCTGATCAGGTGCTTAGTATTCATTTACCGTCACAGCCACGACGAGATCATTTCATTTGACCATACACTGGTTCTGGATAGTATTCAGTTAAGATGGGTTATATTCAGCTTATGAACTCCAATCCTCACCTACAAGTTCTTGTCCTACACCATCCTCTACTGCACGACGAATTTGGAAGTTGCAGTGTCCTCAAAAGATAAGGCTTTTCTTGTGGAAAGCCATGAAGGAGGGATTACCTACCTTTGATCTCCTTCACTCGCGTGGGATTACTCAATCCGGCCTCTGTTGCCGTTGTGGAGTTTTCCGCGAGACTACTAATCATCTCTTTTTCTTGTGCCATTTTTCTTCACAGGTTTGGACTCTCATATGGACACACCTTCTGTCCATTTATAAGCCACCTTCGCAGACATCTGTCGAGAAACCAACCTCATTTGCACAGCTACTCCAGTTGCAAATTCCACAACAGTTTCTTTCACTCCTTCTCTACACGGTCTGGCATATGTGGCTCTCTCGAAACGAAGATATCTACAACAGACAGAAGACTACACCATCTCAACTGTACACTCTCATCATTATCATGTGGAAGGAGTTTCAATGGGCTACTACACACATTGCGCCTTATCTTCCAGACTCCCCTCCACAGATACGGCTGCAACCCAACAAAAGACAACGACGGAACATTTGGATTAAGTGGATTCCACCCATATATCCGACTATTAAACTCAACACAGATGGAGCTTCCAAAGGTAATCCGGGTGTTGCAGGTGCAGGAATTATTGCACGAGACTTTAAGGGAACTCTTCTACAGGCGATGGCGTCCTCTCTGGGTTTTACTACTTCTTTGATGGCTGAGGCTTGGTCTCTTCTCCTTGCGACAAGAATGGCGATACGTAACAACTGGGAACGAGGTCCCGAGGTGTTTCTACGGGTTGTAGTTTCCTCGTTAAAAAAATCTCTGGTGTCTTGTGTGTTTTACTTCCGCATTATCTGATTATATAATTAAAGCAAACACAAGAAGTAAGTTATTAATAACCTGATCCTCGTCCCCAATCCATCTATTGGATTTACCAGGACCTTGTTTTGTGTCGAACTGATCCCTTGAGATCCAAACTCAGGTTATACAGATTTGGATATTGATTTTTAAGATCGTCCAGATCTGACAATAAGACTCACGAGGCCAAACGAAAAGTTGGTTGTATTTCGGTACCCCTGCTTTTTCAATTGGTATCAGAGCCGGTGAACACATAAAAGACGTAATTGTCTGTGTTTATCGCGGCTTGTGAGTTATGGAACAAAGCTTGAAAGCTTGTAAAGTACTATCTGGAGGCACTTTTGTTATGCATGCAGAAGTTGACCTTGTTAAAAGTGTTGAACCAAATATTAACGATATTTCTTCTTCGCAATCAAGGACTGAACAAGCCCTGATTGGATACAGGATACTCATGTTGATGATGTAGAGTCTGAAGATTGGGAATCCTTCCTCCAAAAGAATATGCATATGGTTGATGATAATCACGATTCAGACTTTGAGAGAGAAGTAAAAGATGATGTTTCAGCTATCGTTAAGGTTTTAACTCCTTCTTTGAAGAGCACACCCAACTCTATGCTCCTTGGAATTCTATCTCAACTCTCTCGAGATAACAAGAATTTGAAAAGGTGTTATCAAGGTCTTTATACGGGCTGTTTTGATATTCTCAATAGTGAAGTAAAATATCTTGGCAAAGAGTGACGTTCGAAAAAACTTGAAGGGGCAAATCTTCACCATAATCTCTGTAAGTTGAATGAAATGCTTATTGCATCTGATGCAAAGATAGTCACTCAACAAAAGTATTCCAAGAAAAAGAAAACACTTTTCTCACTAGGGAAAAACGTCTGGAAACTGATTTGACTGATGCTCTTGCTGAGATCAAGACATTAAAAGAGTTGAATAATAGCTCAGAAACTGATCTAGCTAATGCTCTTGCCGAAATCAAGACGTTGAAAGAGTTGAACAATAGCTCAGACAAATTAAACTCAATGTTAGGAGCGAGTAAAAATCATCGTGACACACGAGGTTTGGAATATAAAGGAATATATGCTCCAAGTAATAACAAAGAAGTGAAATTTGTCAATGCTAAGGATTCTTCTCAACCTAAGGCTACCACTGATCCTCAAGGTGATCTACCTCTACCAGTCAAAGAGAAGAAGAGCAAGATTTATCAAGCTCTAAAGCAAGCACATGCACATCCAGGTAACAACGAGCATTCCACTCCTTTTGTTACTAAAAATTGCCTTTATTGTGGTGGTAAAGGTCACTTGGCTAGAAGTTGCAGATTCCGTAAAAGGAATGAGAAAGCCAATGGCTCGATTATTCCTGTTGTTTGGAGATTAACGTCAAACCTAACAACAACGGAGCATCTTCTAACGATCCAAGTTGTCGTCCAACTATAGGCATAAGAAACAGAATTATGACAAGCCAAGTTTTGCCTATAAAAGCTCTACAAAGTTCTCTCTTAATCATCATAGAAAGGAACACTTTGTAAATGTGAAGACTAGATCTGATGTTCCCAATTGGAGATCGACTAACTTGCAAAAGTATGGTCAATCCAATTCTCTATCAAGAAATCTTGTTGAGAAAGATTGGAAGAAAGATCCTATTGCTCCTAAGACCACTCAAAAGTGGGTACCAAAGAATACTGGTAGAGCAATAAATGCCAAAGGGAATGATCACCCTAGTGAGGCCACCCAAAGAGAATTCATGAAAAATATTGTGTCATTTAACCAAAAAATGCTTGGTATGATGCTATCGCATCATGAGATGCTTGGGTTACTGATGAAAAACAGGAAAATAAGGCAAAGAACTCTATATATCGAGGTTTTCAAGGAATTCAAGCTTTGAAACACAAAGATCTAACCAAGATCCAATCAATTTTTTCAGATCTTTTCTCGAAAAAAAAAATGAAAAAAATTGTTGTTTTTTTTAAACAGTAGTTTTGATTTCTAATTCATCGTAATTACGGAAAATACCCTTAGGTCCTCATCATCCTTTTTTTTGCCAAAATGGTCTAATAGGGTTATTTAGGGTTTATATCTCCAAAGATATTTTAGGAAAGTAAGAAAGGCACTCTTTGAGAACGTAGTCTTTGTCGGAAAGTTAGTTAAATCAGATTTCTTAGAACTTCCATTTTAGGAAAGTAGATCTGGGAGAATCAGGTTTGTAAAGGAAAGAAAACACAAAAGTCATAACGTCAGAAACCTTAGGAATTTCATTAGATCGTACAAAATAATAAAAAAAAAAAACACCCTAAACTTTCGCATGTCAGAATTTGTTAGAACCGCTAGTATACATGTCAGGCAAATGGTACACTGAGTGTTAGGGCATTGTCCGATCAAACCCGCTAGCGTTGGTATGTCAAGCTGGTTGTCATTTTAGGTGTCAAAACACAATTCTTGATTTAGCCTACTAAAGTTTAGATTTCGGAATTGGGATATAGACTAAGTAGTAGAGAACTTGAAGACGAAGACTGTGAAGACAAAGAAGACATCAATTATTCTTCATCGACAAAAGGTTAGTAGGAGTTATGACTTTTATGGAAATTCTTCTATTCTACTTACTCTATCTTTCGAAATAGTCGGCTACTTTAGTAGAGATACTAATAGCGATTGAGATCGTGTTCTTGTCTACATGACCATGTGTTATGTTGGTATTTGTTCCCACGAATACTAAGGTTACAAGAATACATGAGATAGATTCGATACCATTTGTCCATTGCAATGGTTTTCTTGCAAATCACTTGTTGGATATGGGTGAATCTAAAGGAGTACTCTTGAGCAAGAGTCCGGTGGATTATAGCTGAGGGCGTCTAACACGTCTAAGTACTAGCCCAGCCCATAACTTCCAGCGGATCCAAGTTAAACCCTAATCTGAATAACGACGGTTCCCGAACCGGTTCGTGAACAGTGACTTGGGATTTTCTCCTGAGTTCCAAAACATCAATTTGTACATGTACATGTACGTGAACCTCAGATTCGATGTATTTGGTCGTGATTCAGAAAGACGGTTTGCGAACCGGCCAAGGTGAATATTCTCTGGGATTTTCACACGGGTTAAACTCTGACTCCTTTATCTTTTAGTTGGACTTGGTTATCACGAAATATCTTTTGTGGTCCATCTAACGGTTCTCAATGTGTCAATAAGATAAAGATTATCTCTGGTCTGTTGGATATCAATCTTGAAGTGTTTGTGAGCTAACAAAACACTTGGCAGATAAATGATAAAGATTTCCAGTTGAGATAAATCTAGGTTTCTTTGTGTGCAAGTTAAGTAACGGGTTCGTTTTACACGGGCACTTGCTAAACTTGTGGAACAAGTAACTAGTTGTTTTATTCCTAAGCAACCTATCTTATTGAGTGCTATAAATAGAGGTTTCTAGAACGAAAACCACAAGCATCAAGCATACGTGAAGTTTATCTGTGGAATTGATCGTAAACTCTTTTCACTTCGGTGAATGCTTGTTGTGGTATAGTCATCCTCTATTAGGTAGAAGTTCCTCTGTGGGAATTACCTAACGACTATAAAACTTCTCTTGAGAGTTGGGAAGCACAGGTAGGAGATTGAGACCTTAGTGGTTGATATCTGAGTACCCTGTAACCTTGGTAACCTGATCACGTTCTTGTCTATTATACGGTCCTTCTCTTCTGATATAAGGCCATTCAAGAATGGATACGTTACACGCAGGGTTGAAAGGAAGCAACGCACGGCTGCACTCGGCGTTGTAAGACCTAGTTAGGTCTAGTTGTATAAGTTTCTTAAGTGATTATTTTTACAACTGAGGTAGAGACAAGTTGGGGATAGTTTACTCGGTTTACTTGTAAGTAGATTTTCGTATGACCTGAAGCAATCCGAAGGAAGTCACTTCGTGTATGTCAAACTGATAGAGGACAATTCAAACATACAGTTGGTTATTAAGATTGCTAAGCCGGGATTATTGACACTAGCCTTTAACAGCGGTTAAAGCAACTCCTAGGCCTGTAACGGACGTAAGCTAGGGATATCAATTGCGTGACGATATGTGGGGGACCTAGAGACGTAAGGAGTGTGATAGTAGCCAGTTCGCTTGGAGGGTGGAATTGGCCTCTGCTACATCCCAGACCGAAGTCTTATAGTAGGCTAGTGTTTATAGACAGTTTGTACTGTGCGGTGTTCAATCTGGACGAGGTCCCGAGGTTTTTCTACAGGTCGTAGTTTCCTCGTTAAAAATATCTCTGGTGTCTTGTGTGCTTTACTTTCCGCATTATATTCTCTGATTATATAATTAAAGCAAACACAAGAAGTACGCTATTAATAAACCTGATTGTTGTCCCCAATCCATCCATTGGATTTACCAAGACCCTGTTTTGCGTCGGACTGATCCTTTGAGATCCAAACTCAGGTTAACAGGTTTGGATATTGATTTTTGAGATCGTCCAGATCTGACCATATGTCTCACGAGCCCAAACAAAAAGTTGGTTGTATTTCGGTACCTCAGTTTTTTCAATTGGTATCAGAGCCGGTGAACACATAAAAGACGTAACTGTCTGTGTTTATCGCGGCTTGTGAGTTATGGAACAAAGCATAAGAGCTTGTGACGTACCACCAAAGTTTGATGGCACAAACTACCTATGGTGGAAAACTGCAATGAAATCGTTTTTGCAAGCCCGAGATTTCAAAACTTGGGTTTATGACAAAACAGGATATACACCACCAACTATTCAAGTTGACGGGGTATCTGTCCCCAAAGACATAGTGGCTTATGATGACGTGGAAACTCTCCCCGTCAAGAAAAACTATGATGGGATTAATGTTATTATTCATGCAGTAACACCTGATCTTTTCCATTACGTGGCCACATGTGAAACCTCTCACGAGGCTTGGAATAGATTAAGGACCGTGCTCGAAGGGAATGCAACAGAAAAATAAGCTAGACTTCAAAACCTCATGTCTGACTTGAAAAACCTTTGAATGCTTGAGGATGATACCTTTGAAGAATTTAACCAAAAATTGTCTGAAATAGTGAATGTCAGTCACACCTTAGGAAAAGCTATTCCGGAAAGGGACATTGTGTGTAAAATTCTGAGGTCATTACCCTCAAGGTACGAATCAAAGAAACATGCCATCCAAGAAGTACACGGCTTAGATATAACAAGAAGTGACCTTGTTAGTAAACTTAAAGTATTTGATCATAAGCGAAATAGATCAGTTGCTTTTGAATCCGTTAGCCCTCCCAGTACCTCTTCTGACGAAATCAACACTTTTCAGGTTGATATGTGTGATGATCGTTTCGAAAAGGAATTAAGCTCTATTATGTCCTTAATCACACAACATGTCAGAAATCTCTTGAGAAAAGAGATAGGTATTGCCCTACGGTTCGTGAACCGTACTAGTACATCTAAACCTAGTGAATCACGAATAAAGCATTGGGATAACTCTCCTCAACGTTTTAATAAACGGAAAAAAGATTTATCCAGACATACATCATCTTCCTCTCTGGAAACATTCAATTGTGTTGATGATAATGTACAATGCTTCAAGTGTCTTGGTTTTGGGCATAAATCCTCTGAATGCCCTACCAGAGATGCAAAAGAGAATCCAGCTTACACTGCAACTCTTGATGATATGCCAGATGATTATTTTTATCAAGAGTGTAAGACAGGCATTGCCTATGCTGCTAGGAACTCTGATCAGGATACAAGTTCTGACTCTGATGAGGAAGTGTACCATGAAGATATTGTTACGAATAACCTTATCAAGGAATGCTATCTGAAACTTTCAGAAGCTTAGAGGTCCTTGTTCTGCAAAAAGGTTGAATGTGACAGACTTCGTTGTCAAATGTTACCTTGCAAAATGAACTTGATACTAATGGTACAACCGATCACAACGAAAAAATTCGTAGTCTCAAGTTGATAATTTCGGAAGGTCGTGATCGAGAAATACTTCTTCAAGCTAAACTAGACAATGGTGATTCATCTAAGAATGATCTAGTTAATGCTTATGAAAAGATGAAAATGTTGGAAGAAGAAAACTTGATTAAGTTCAACAATAGCTCGGGAAAATTAACCTTAATGTTAGGAGCGAGTAAAAATCATCGTGACACACGAGGATTGGGATATAAAGGAATAGACGCTCCAAGTATTAACAAAAAGGTGAAATTTGTCAAGGCTAAGGATTCTTCTCAACCGAAGGCTACTACAATTTCCAAAAGTGAAATACCTCTACCACAAATTAAGGATAAAAAAAGCAAAGCCTTTCAAGCTCGACAATATCCAGGTAACAATGAGCATCCCACTCCTTTGTTACTAAACGTTGCTTTTATTGTGGTAATAAAGGTCACTTGGAAAGAAGATGCAGATTCTGTAAAAGGAAAAAAGACAACATTTGTAATGATGCAAGTGTGTTGGAGATCAATCCCAGATCGAACAACAAGGCTAATCATCTTAATGCAGGTTGTGAAGTCCAACCTTTAGGCATAAAAATCAGTATTATGATAAACTGAGTTCTGCCTATAAACGCTCTACAAAGTTCTCTCCTAATCGTCATAGAATGGAACACTTTGTAAATGCGAAGACTAGATCTGATTTTCCCAATTGGAGATCGACTAACTTGCAAACGAATGGTCGATCCAATTTTCTCTCAAGTAATCTTGTTGAGAAAGATGGGAAGAAAGATCATATTGCTCCTAAGACCACTCAAAAGTGGGTACCAAAGAATATTGGTAGAGAAATAAATGTCAAAGAGAATAATCACCCTAGTGAGGCCACCCAAAGATAATTCATGAAAAATATTGTGTCATTTAACCAAAAAATGCTTGGTATGATGCTATCACATCATGAGATGCTTGGGTTACTGATGAAAAACATGAAAAAGGGTAAGGCACAGAACTCTATGTCGAAGGCTACTTCTGGTGAAAAACCTAGTGATGTAGGAGATCCTGTTTTGACCATCAAAGGTGAACAAGAAATTGTTCATCCTGACACAACTTGATTGTGTTTGTGCGGCCTCACCATGAAGTGACCTTTCAATTGGTGAGGTAAAGCAAAAGAATACGGCATAGACCCGGTTGGAGATCACATAGAGGTATGTCATTAACAAGTTAATATTCATTTGTTCAAAGGTTGTCAAATCCTTGAATATGAATATGTATCCTTCATGTTTCTCTAACTCAACTTGGTTTTAAGAGTTCTTAAATATACAAGTTGCAAACAAAGTCTATGACTTTTGTTTTAAACAAAGAGTGAATCCTACCGACATGAAATTCTTGTTATGTTAGTATACCTTCTTGGTGTACTACGGTTATAGGATCATTATGAGTTAGATTCAATACTTTTTCTATAGCAGTGGTTTGCTTGCAAATCACATGTAAGAATTTGAGTAAATCTAAGGAGTTATACTCTATTTGAGTATGTTGGATTATAGCTCAGGATGCAATCACATCCAAGTACGGAAATTGGCTCAAACCAAGTACTTTGAGCGAATTCAGTTTAAACCCTTACTTGAGGCAAGGCGGTTCACAAACCGGTTCGTGAACAATGGCTCAGGATTTTCCTCCTGAGTTACAAAACTTCAATTTGTACACGTACATGTACGCGTACCTCAGATCCGATGTTTTCGGCCTGAATCTCAAGTCTAGACGGTTCACGAACCGTTTGGGGTAAATATTCTCGGATATGTACGCGATTTTTAACAGAGACTCCTGGAACTCATAAATACGTGGATTCGATCTTAAAAGAGAATATCTTTTGAAGTCCAACGTGATAACTTTATTCACACTTATTGGTGAAACTCCATGTGAAAAATTTAATCCTTTACTCTAAGAATAAACCAATCTTGTTAACACGAGTTTTGTATCTTAGAAGGCGATACGTGATCTTTATGATCATGTTGTGGGTATTGCCAACATGACCTTATTCATTATCAAAGTCATGGACATCACAAAAGTTATGTTACCTTCTTGTTCTAAGAAGAGAATACATTTTGTGATTGTACTCTTATTCCTTAGAAAATGACTAGGAAAAGAGATTATAAACAAAGGTATACTGGATAATATTAAATTGTTTTGTCCATGTTAGGCTTTGTAAGTTGTTCTTTATTGAATAACACCACATGGGGAGAGTTCTTAACTGAACTTGCGCTTAATAACAAATCTTTTTGGGGAGCGTGGATGTGGAATATTAGGAGAAAATTGTGTCTATATTTCTCCAAAGGTGAATCAACTTAGAGATCATCGTCCTGATTTCCTAGTTATGTCATCTTAAATTTGGTATGCGAATAGTTAGCTTGTTCAACCGAGCAATGCTCTAACATTTACAAATCTAAACCAAACAATTATTTCAATTATCAAATTTGTATGCACAATCAAACAACACCAATTAGATTTTTCCTGGTAACATGGAATGGCATGAAATTGATGTTAACATAAAACCTCGATAAAATATAACGAAAATATCGATTACACGTATACATAAGTGTTAGGGCATTGTCCGGTCAAACCCACTAGCGTTGGTATGTCAAGCTAGTTGTCAGTTTTAGGTGTCAAAATTCAATTCTTGATTTAGCCTACTAGAGTTTAGATTTCGGAAATGGGATATAGACAGAGTAGTAGAGACCTTGAAGACGAAGACTGTGAAGACAAAGAAGACATCAATTATTCTTCATCGACAAAAGGTTAGTAGGAGTTATGACTTTA
>JAJJMA010272603.1:0-16048 GCA_023529015.1 Papaver nudicaule | reverse complement strand
GCCAGAAATTGATGTGAAATTACTCCTGCGACCTCCTCGCCAAAAACCACCATCAACATTAAGTCCCCTGCGCAGCATGGAACCGTGAGTGTTCCGGGGTGTGCATAGAGTTGATGGACCAGCCGCATCCGCATAGAAGCCTTATCCACGAACATGGAGCCCAAACAGGGCCTTGTACTTTGGAGTACCCGCATAAGCTTGACTTGTGATAATCTTGTCATCTTATTCATGACTCTTTTGTGCGGCCAACTTCGCCTAATCAGAAGTTCGTTAGCGTCGCAACACAAGAGACCAATACTGAAACTGTATCTTTCGGTGTCAACCGTCTTCCGGGTGGAGTATCATTTTCCCCAGCTAGAAACAACTCAATGGCGACTCCTTTAAGTGATAATCAAGTCCCCAATCCGTTGGCAAAGGATTGGGTAACGGTAAGACTTCATTCTCTTTGCTACTTTTCACTTTTAGTAGAAAAGTAAAAATCCCGTCAGATTTTCCTGTTTTGCGTCACGTTATGGGAACGGCCGTAGAATCTTCATCCGATGGCGGATTTCGATGGTTGACCCCAATTTAGAAAGAGGACTTCAGTAGCTTTCACCTCGAAAAAGAAAATCTGGATTTCACGCATTTTTGCTCGTTATTTCATGTGCCACAATGTGACGCCACGTCCAGTAATGTCGCAGTCTGTACGCTGTTCAGTAGAAAAATCATTCCGGACAGTAGGTTGCTTCAAAAATTAATCCCTTTTAGGACGTGATAGTAGACATCCATACGAACAACTCCCGTGAAGGAAGTTTCTTCATATCTCTTACTGATTTGTACAGATTTTGAGATTTTCACCGTTCTTCGTAAGAATTCAGATGTCAGAAAATTATATTTTCAAGATAACATCGTGAATCCTTCGATATATCTTCTTCTAACGATTTTTCTTCTTTATTTGATGTAGGATGGACCTGCTACAGGAGTCGAGAAGTTCTCATTTGCTCCTTCAGAGCGAAGCCCAGTGTTTGAAGAATCGACTCCGAATACATCGCCCAAATCCACTGATATGATTACTGAGAAGAACAACGGTGGAGGCTCCACAGACCCTAAGTCTTCTGTGACACAGGTTACTTCTTGTCAAACTCTTCAATTCAAAATAGAATATTTAATACTTTATTCTTATCTCGTTTGCTCTTGCAGCCTTCTGGAGATAAAGAAGCAATGAATGACACCTACTTTGCTGGTGAAAGGTTAAGTGCGGGTTACAACCTTAACAAGGACTTTGACAACGTTGCCGACGAAAATCCTCCCAATACCGAGGTAAATTTGATCACCTTCTTATGCTAAGCTTTCATCATATAGATTGAAACATATTATTAAACTTCTGCTTGCTTTGAATCTTCTGTCAGCTCGTCAATAAAGAGACACAAGCCCACGAGAATATCAATGTTGCTGTCGTAAATGCTCAATTAGGTGGATGCTTCGGGAGTTTCCTCATGCTGGTGTGATGTATAATCCTCCCCATGACACGACTCTCCCTGGTCATAAACTAGTGGGAGGATTTAATGTCCCAGAGAGACACGTCCCACTGTATGAAAAGATATGGAATCGTTATGGTCACTTCGTCATTGCTGGAAGAAGTGTCTGCTTTCATACACTTATCGGCATTGTAACCGACCTTATGAGTGTGATTTCAAAGATGAAGGCTACCCCGCTGAGAGATATGACTGACGAGGCATTGAATGAGGTAGGAGAGTCGATTGGTACCCTAAAGACATTCGAACTCAATTTGCTTTGGCTTCAGGCGAGAACCCAATACGTTCGAACAAGGCGTGCTGCTGTTGGCAAATTCACCCATGATTTGGTGAAGCAGGAAGAGAGGAATCATGCTGTCATGACTGAGGAACTCCGCAAGTTAACTGAGAAGACGGAGAAGAAATCTGCTGACATAGCTCTATTGAAGAAAGCCGTTGATGAAGGAGCGAGGTCTTCACTAGATGGGTGTTTCTGAAAGACTTCAGGAGCAAAATAATTTATTTTGCTTTTATTTGGTTTTATGAACAAAGGGTTTATAGGAATTGATTATTTTGAACTCATAGGTTTTGAATTTGAATTTTTGAATGAAATTGTCAAAAGGCAAGAGATTGCTTGCACTTTTCTTTTGAAGGAATTAGAAAGTGAATCTTCATATCTTCTTGAGCCACTTGCCATCGATCACCATGTTTGAAGGTCGCTCATATATTGCGCTTATCATGTATCGCTCATCAGGCATGACTCGAGATATAACATAAGGTTCCTCCCAGTTTGGTGTGGACCCCGAAATAGAAGTTACTTTTCGGTTAGTGCGTCGCATAACCTTATCTCCTTCTTGAAAAGCAGCCTTAGGAACCCATGACATCTCAGGTGTCTTTCGCCTATAAGACCGTTGCTTTGCCCGGACCCATCTATTGGAAGTGGCCCTGATTTCCTCCTGAGGTGCCTCAGAGGGCTTGATAGACTTGATGCAATCAAGTCCCCAAGTCGAAGAATTATCCAATCCTTGTGTAGGGACACGTTGGATAGGATTTCCATGAACTAAATAATTCTGAATAAAGTATTTCAAATCACTTTCACATACCTCTTTGAATATCACCAGAGTTTCAGACCCTACGCGGTATTCCAGCTTTTCCACGCTGCAGCTTTCTTGGTCAAACATGAACTCTTGGCCTTTGATGATTACAGGTGAGATTGCAGGCACGAATCTCTTTCCATGGAGCCAGGGATGTCCTAGGACCATGTCGTGTTCCTCATCTTCTTTGATTACATGAAACTTGGTTTTGGTGCGAGCAGAGTCCACCTTCAGATCCAAAGTAACATGACCATATATGTCTTGGAGCTTCCCTTTTGAATCTTTCGTTGCCGTGGGATAGTAGATGACATCCCGTCGAGAGACCCCAATTGCTTGGAGTGTTTTGATTGGAATTAGATTAACCATAACACCAGCATCAATTTGAACTTTCTTAAAATTCGTACCTTCGAGACGAGCGGAGATAATCGGTATTGGAACGCGTTCCCCTGCCATCATCTCTGGTGTAACCTCGCCGGGTTTTGGCTGAAACTTTTCAGGTATAGGTAGTTCTTTGCCGCTAGCAATCCAGCTGAGGGCAGCGAAAATGTTGCTTCGCTGACTTCTAGAAAAATGTAAGAGCTCGCATAAATTCTCCATCAAATAATTAGCAGTTTGCTCAACAGATTCTCCGGAGATGGTGAAATTTCGAATGTTGGGTTGATGCTGACGTTGGTGTTGACGTTGAGGTTGGTGCTGAGGAAGTGGATTCTTATGCACGCCCTCAGTCCCCAAGTTCAACTCTCCCGACTCGATCTTTTCATTGAAGATTTGTTTGAGTCGATGACACTCGCTGGTGGGATGATTGACGAATCGATGAAAGTGACAATACTTAGGATCAGTCATTTCTTGTGTCGTAGGCTCTCTCCGCACAGGAGGTAATTTGACAGCACCATCTTGAATCCACGCTTCCAGGAGCTCTATCACTTCGTCCATAGTACATGGGAAATCAGGAATATTAGGGAATTCCCTCTGTTGTCGTGGTGCCTTCGGTGCAGGGGCATTAGCTGGGACCCGTGCCGGAGCTTGAGGTTGAGCTGGAGCTGCACGTTTCAATTGCGGGGCCTCGGGAGTGGGCGCCTTCCTTTTAACACCTTCAGTGATAGCATGAACTGAGTGAAGAGAGTTATATTGCTTGTTGACAAGTCGCTTGCTGGCACGCATTTCACCACGACTTTCTTCGGCTTTTAAAGGCCTGGGCCTTTCTAGTAGTGCAGGTGCAGTAGTAGCGGATCGTTTGGCGGACTTATGGAGCTTAGTGAAATTGTCGATATCCAAATTCTCCAACAAGGCGCGATATACTGGTATCATTCCATTGATGCAGAGTTCCACCAACTGCACCTCTGTCACATTTGGCTCATTACAATCCACTGAACGAGTTCTGAACCTCGTCACGTAATCATCTGGATGTTCATTGTTTCACTGATAGAGTCTCCCCAAATCAGAGAGAGTGAGTTGCTCAGACACGAAGAAGTATTTCTTGAGGAAAGCACTAACCATCTGGCTCCAGCTGAGAATGCTATTAGGAGCTAGGTTATTATACCAAGTGTATGCTTTTCCCGTCAGATATTTCGAAAACTCCTTGAGACATACAACTTGATTTCTTTCATGTATTCCCAATGATTCCAGGAAGCGAGAGATATGTTCTCGGGCATTCCCAATACCATTATATATCGAGAATGAGGGTGTAACATATCCTTCAGGAAGAGATTCACGTTGAACTTCAATTGGGTATGGAGGTTGATGACGATGAAACAAATCTGAATTCTCCATGCTCCGAGCCTGCAAAAGATTCTGCAAATCTTCACGAGTGACGAAGTTATGTTGCAAACCCGTGTTCGGTCCACGTGTGGTGTGGATATGGGTATCCTGATCATCAGGAATAACATGAATTTGAGAAGGACCCGCATTGTTAGAATAAGCAAGGGGATCTGCACGTGCAAACCCTGGGTTTGTTGGTGGCGTCAACTTCTCTGAGATAGATCCCAAACACGTCTCCATATGGGTTTTCACCATATTGTTTTGACTCAAAGCTAGATCTTGTTGGGTCTTCATGAGATCCATTATGCTAGGTGAGTCTTCAGTACTCCTCGTTTCTCCTGTGCGGGGCCCGAAGAGAAAAGCTTATGTGCAGCTTGAGATAGGAGTGTAAGGAGTAGGAGAGATAGTGGTGTTGGTAGTCCCCACCATATGAGATAGGGGAACGTGATATTGGATAGGATAGGCGTGGTGGAGCCTACCAGAGGAGATGACACGCCCAAGGGAGAAGAGGATAAGGTGGGCCCTATCTGAGTTGAGGCAGACACAAAATTAGGGTTTCTGGTTGTGATAGGGTTCACGTTTTGGCAGGTTGGACCAGCAGAGGTGATGGCGGCACTAACCCTAGGATTTGTAGCCCCACTCATAACAGATGAGGTTGTGGGTTGGCGGCCTTATTGCGCGGGCCTTCAGTCCCCAGCCTGTTGACAGAGTTATCTCCCATATCAGCGTATAGCTCGGCTATTGCATAGAGTTGTTGGAAAGTGCGGGGTTGGAATCTCCCCATTAATTCTTGATGATGTGGCTCCATCCCTCCTATGCAGATCTCCACCAATTGTGACTCGTTTATCTCCCTTTTATGATAGTCCAAAGCTTTGGCTCTGAATCTTTGTACGAAATCTTCTGGATCCTCCTCTTCTTCCTGATGAGTCTTTACCAGATCTGAAAGACTAACTTGGTTAGGAATGGGAGCATTATTTGTGGGAGCGGCATTGATAGTGGCCCCCACAATATGAGGCGTGATAGCAAGTGGCAAAGGCAAAGTAGGGCCTAAACCGAGAGATTGGGTGATGGTAGGAGTGAAAGGAGGAGATGGGTTGGGTCCCACTAGAGAGGGGACGCCATTAGGGGTGATAGTAATCACGTTTTTGGTGGTGAGGCCAGCAGTGGCGCCTCTGACATGATGATTGGTTGTCCCTGCAGCACAAGATAGGGACATGTTGGAACAGGATAGGGATAAGGTGGACCCCTGCTGGACGTTTCGGAGAGATGAGGATGAAGTAGGCGTGGTAGATCCCACCAGAGGGGATGACACGCCCAAGGGAGAAGGGGATAAGGTTGGCCCCCTCTGAGTTGAGGCAGAGGCAAAATTAGGGTTAGGGTTTGAGCTCACGGCTAGAGTTGTGGGGCCAGAGGTGATGGCGCCACTTATTGGAGTATTTGTGACCCCACTTGCAGTAGACAAACTCGTGGGGACACTAGGGATATTTGGAGAATTCGTATTCTCTGAGCTCTGCCTCCTGGTTTCAACCATATCTTCTTAAAACCGAGATAATGACCTCCCACTGTGGTCGCAAAAATGTTTTAGGTATAAAACAAATAAAGGAATCTGAGGGGGTAAAGTGTGAAGTGTGATAATGTAATAAAAGATTGTGATGAATTTGAGAGGTCAAGATCGAACAAGACTCGCCTAAACCAAGAAATGGCCGTTCGAGTATTGCTTCAGTTACAAGAAGAGGATTTTAGGGTTGGTTTAGGGAGGGAAGCAGAGAAAGATGAGATCAGAGAATTGCTATGATTTTCTGTGATATTGAGATAAATATTGCTAGATAAGGATGAATATTCAGTTCTCACTAGATAATAAATGCTGAATGAGAAGAGTTAATCAATTATCGATAAGATAGACTTGATTATACTTGCACTGAACTTGTTAAACTTATCTGTTTGGATGAGAATGAGATTAAGATTATTTCCCAACTGGTCGAGTGACCTATTTATAGCAATATATTCTCAACTGATCTCGTAAGAAGTGGAAGTAGTGGAAGAGTGGGAGTGAGGAAAGAGTGGGGTCAGTTGTTAAGAGTCTTGCGCCTAATATTAGGGAAGACTAACAACCCACTACCTTATCCCATCTTCTCAGCAACGTTCACACGACCTAGTTATCTTTCCCGTTAAGTGATTGTGCCGTTGCAATCACACGTGCCGTAGACCGCCAATCCAAAACCCTAAAAGAATATCCCCCCATGTAACTAAATCTTGATTCTCGTAAGATTTGTTAAATATTTGTTTATTTGTTAAGTCAAAGTTGACTAGTGCAAGTCGTACCAATTACTGATAACTTAGGACTTTGCAATAAGATAGAGTTTAAGTGATAAGCTTTGAATATCTCTTTAAGATTTGGTTTAAGGATTGAGCCGGGCAATCGCCATTTAAACCTAATGAGATAAATCTAAGGGTTGAGCTAGCAACCGCCATTAGATAAGATAAGATAAGTCATCTAAGGGTTGAGCTAGCAACCGCCATTAGATAAAATAGGTCTAAGGATTGAGCTATGCAGTCGCCAATTAGACCGAGAGGATTTCAGCAACTCTCTGTGGCAATAGTCAAATAAACACGACTTTCGTCTTGCCATAAATAAGGGAAATTGGTTTGTGGCATGTAATGCACCAATTCCCTGAGTAATAAAGACATATGAATGTCCAAAGTAATGTGAATCATAGCCATGAGCCATGATTAAGAATTATAGCACTGATTTACAGAAGCAAGTCTATAATCAGGAAAAACAGACGAATGATGCTATCACGGCGTAGCCATCATCAAGAATGCATAAGCATTGCCAATATAAGACCTAAAGATAGGCCACAATAATTATAATAAGCCATATTGCATGGTATAATAATCTTATTAAGAAGTTAGGCATAGAGCACGAAGGACAAGCCATAACATTTATGTTATTTTCAGATTTCTGTACAGTTTGCATGTTGTCCATTGGTAAAATCGTCCAGGCCCGCCTATATTAGATAAAAATCTAAATTTTTAGTATGTTATAGGAAATTCACAGAGGAAAATATTTCGTGAAGGAAGCGCCTTCCAATTCCTTACGGATTGGGCTGTAAAAATCACGCCATGAAGAAATACGTGAGCTGAACTGCCAGATTTCCGAATTTGATTAGGAAACTAGAGTATTATGGACTTAATAAAATCCATAATCCTCTAGGATTTGGATCAGTGAGGCCCATAAGTAGGGGGAGGCTACGAAGAGGTAAACCCTAGCTCAAAAGAGGCAAGGCTAGCCGTGAGGAGAAGAGGACAATCATGGACCTCCATAAGCACAAGTGAAGGAAAACATTAAGACCCCCACGAATTAGGCGAGAGCCAACTATAAGGCCCCCCATAAATTAGGCTAAGCATGATTATGAGGCCTCCAATATTTGGCCAAGGCATAATCTTGGACCCCCAAGAGTTTGGCCAAGGCACAACCGTGGAGCTCCAAGCAATAAGCTAGGGCATGGCTTGGACGTCCAAGGAAATAAGCAAAGGAGATGCGTGGGCATCCAAAGATTAAGCAAGGGAGGATGCGTGGGCATCCAAAGATGAGGCAAAGCCAATGCTATGGGCCTCCAAGAGTTAGGCGCGGCCAATACCATGGGCATCCAAAGATGACGCATGTCCAATGCCGTGGGCCTCCAATGTTCTAGGCGTGGCTGAATTCTAGGCTTGGCCAAAGATTAGGCGCGGCCAAGATTTTGGCGTGGCCAGGTTTTTGGCGTGGCCAAGGTATTGGCGTGGCCAAGGTATTGGCGTGGCCAAGGTTTTGGTGCGGTGGAGTTTTAGGCGTGGCCAAGGTTAGGCGTGGCCAAGGTATTTGGCGTGGCCAACCGTGTACTCCTAGGGTTTTGGCTCGAGCATGAGCTAGGCTAATGCGCATGCATAGGTATTTTAATACGTAGGTCAGGGATATGGACCATGCTACTAGGCTAGGGTCGCGAGATATCAAAATATGGCTAATAGCAACCAAATATCTTATCCCTACTGTAAAATAAACTCATACCTTATCTCGAGCTATTCCAGGACGCCAGAAATTGATGTGAAATTACTCCTGCGACCTCCTCGCCAAAAACCACCATCAACAACTCTCCATAGCTCAAAGGCTAGTGAGATCTTGATTATTGTAGAGTGATTACCATTATCAAGGTGAGAATGAATGAGAGACTTGAACTATTAATATACTTGTGTTTGAGGGTTATGGCTTTTCTTTATACCAGCGTCTTATACTTGTTTTATTCTGTCTCATATGTTCTTAATCTCTGCCTAAATACTTCTATGTGCATTAATACCCACTTTACTCTTTTGGATCTCATATTATGATATGTATTAGATAGTTATGTATGGGTTTATTGGTAAAATCTCACCTGAGGGGATTTTACCAATTACAATGATTGATTGAAAAGATCAACTTGTTTGGTCCATTCTTAATATAAAAGATTAAAACAGATTCAATATAAAACGAATCTCTTGATTAATTTTCATATTATCAATAAACTTCAAGGGCCAATTGTGCAAGCTGCATCTGTTTATCAAAAAAAATCTCATATAAAATCTTGAAATGTAGTCTACTTTGTGGGAGAATGAAATTACTTCTCTTTTTTCTAAGAAGCAATCAAATTACAACTTCGATTAAAGATGTTTTCCCATAACCCATAATACCCGGGTAGGTTAATCGTGTACAACAGGAAAAATTCTCATAGCAAAGGTTAAGCCATCAGCTGATGAAACTCAGACTAGTTACCAGAATATTAACGGTTTTAGAAATACCCTTTGTCCTTCAATAATGAAGTTCTATCTTCATTTCTTCAATTTTCGATCAAAATCAAATTTCTCATCATCATACGTTTAAAAAAAAAACTCCCAAGAAATGCAATACAAACCTAACCCAAGAAACCAATTAATTGAACCTGAATATGGAAGACACCCCATCATCATCATCCAAAACCTCCATACATTCTATGTTAATGGTAAGGGAGAGAGGAGTTTCTTCGAAAGGAGAGAGGAGCAAAACATACGGCAGTGAAAAAACTTGGAACTCACCTATAGTTATCTCCTAGTTTAGAGCTTCTCCAATGGTGGTTGTGTAAATTTCCTACGTGGCACTATGGGAAGACATCCTCTACAACTAGTTTTCCTAAATTTAAGGATTAAAAAAGAATCCTTCTCCGACCCATATGTATCTTTCCCTTGTTGTAATATAATATTCAATTTAATTTGTAGATTTTTTTAACAAAAAAAATATATTTTCTCTTATACTTAATAAATTAGATCTACTTTCATTAATAAAAGCTGACGTGGATGGGAAGACATCCTTTAAGTGAACCTCTAGATGTAGAGGTTGAGATAGAGGATGTCTTCCTAAAATCATGCAAAATCATCTCAACATTGGTTATAGAAGATACGGTTGGAGAATGATTTTTGGAAAAATAGAAGTATATCCCACGTGGATTTTAGATCAAATAGGTCTAGCAGCGCGAGAGCAAAATTTTCTCCTCGCACAAGTGTGCTTGGACACAAGGGATAACTTTTTGCCTACACGCCCCCATCCATGGTCCTTATTCATATGGTGGCATTCATCTCTAGTTTTATCCCATATGGGACTAAAAGTTCACTCTTTCATTCATTCGAAGAAAATGAGCAAGTATCCTAGTGACCCTTAGGTCACAAGATCAAATCCAACCAAGACCAAATTAAAATACATAAAAGCCCCATTTTCTTCAACAGTTGACAGACGTAACTCGATCCTAAATAGAATCTCAACCGTAAACGCAAGCCTGGCCTAACTAATACATACATATTTACATCAGTGAATTTCATCAACTGAGATAACTTTTTCAAACAATATTGTAAACTACAGGATATTGAAGTAGAGTAGTGGCTCCAACAGATGGGGGAGTGCCTCCAAGAGATTGGGGAGTGCCTCCAAGAGATTTTATGTCGTAATCTTCCTCCTCCTCAGAATAACCGTTTTGCTCGGCCGAGTCAAAAACATGTGTCGTATGTAGTGCATATTTTTTGTTATCTTTCAGAATTTTGTAACACTCTTCGCGCTTAAAAGCAACGTCTTTATTGGCTTGCGAAAATCTCAGCCTTGCTTCCGCTATCTGTTAAAAAGAAATTAAGTGCTTTTAATTAATAATATACGCAGGTAACAAAGAAATGTCAAACATGAATTTAATTTACCTTCATTTGCTCGTTCCATCCACTGTGGTATTCCGAATTTACCTCGTTGAGCTTTGGAATATGTAGAGCGCCACATCATGCGAGATGTCTTTGAAACGTGCTTCTAATGATTTCCAAGTCCGGTCTCGTGCATTTTGAAGTTGCTCTAAAACTCTGGTTCTAATCTTGGTCCACAACTGCGCCTTAGCTTGATCAGTCCCTGCTGCACCACCTTGACCTATGGAGACCCAAGCACGACATATCTCTTTATCTTCTGGCTTTTTTATGACTGGAACCCTGAGGAACACTAGCTTTGCCAGGTGGCGTAATTCAGATGGCTAAAGTTTACCAAAACTATCAGGAGTCGATTGAGAAGAGAAGAGAAGAGAAGAAGATGGGTGCATATTTTGAGTGGGCGAATCTTGGATTTTATAGGCGAAAAATAGCCGTTGGTTGGATATCAAACGGTCTCATTTCTAACCGTTGGGCACAAAACATTACAACGCAATTATAAACCTCGTTTGGATATATAATGGAAATATTAATCACGCAGTTGAAACGAAATTATAAATACTATGCAACTTTGGCGTAAATAGAAAATACGTTTGTATGTAAACGTATATATAATTCTCGTTTGTAATCACGCAAATATTAAAACCATTTAGATTTAACGAGTTGTATAACTTCGTTTTTGTTTTCAACGTAATTAAAAGTTACGTTTAAATTAAGACGATATTATTATTCACGTTTACACTTTCGCGAAGTTATAAATATCGTTGCTCGCATAAAACCCAAACCCAAATTTGGGAGCCAATTTTGGAGCGAGATTTTGTTTTTTTTTGGGTTTGTCCCAAATATTTCAACACCATTGTGTGGAATCCTATCCCATATTTGGGATTATAGGACCATGGATGTGGTTGCTCTTAATAAGATTATAACATTTTGATGTATGCTTGTGTGTGAAACATGACTATATTGTTTGGGTGTACTTTGTAAGATCTACCTCTGGGATTTTAGACAGTTACACCCTCTTTCCTGGCTGACATCCTTTGGGATGATCGTATAGCTCGTGCTCAACGTCGTATTGTAACTGTCACTTCTTAGTCAATATATGCACCGGCCTTTCCTTAAGAAAAAAAAAAAATTACTCATCAACCAGAGAATTGTCAACAACACAAAATAGTTTTACCAGCCAAAATTTCTGATGGAAAACCGGATTTCAGAAAGCCTCGAGTCCGTATGGGGGAGGTCAAATTCCTATCAGAGAAAAAGAATGAGACACTATCACCAACAACATTCATAGTTCCTTACTCCACACTTTTTTTTTTAATAAGAAAACAGGGAGAAACCCCGATGTTCAATAATAGAAACATAACAAGCAACATAAGACGCTAAGCGATTTCCAAACAAAATCTGAATCTCGTAGCCAGAATCTCGTAACCAGAATCCAGTATCGGTGAACAGACCAACGAACAGTAACAGTAACGCCCTTCGAAACCAAGGGTGAGTTTGGGTCGATGAACTTGATCCACAACTCGGGGTGAATTTTTTTTTATCCAACTGATAAAACTCTCCTCCAAAAAGAGAGATGAAACAAAACCAAAATTGACCAAATTCCACGGCGTGTGTACAATAAGCTCTTCTGAAAACTCATTAGAACTCTTCCACCGGCCGGAAAAATAGCAATCAAATTTGGGGTAAAACTTCCTGATCACCAAACAACCGAGCCCCCAAATAGATACATCCAGATCTTGAGGTGAGTCTTCAAAACCTTGAACCTGCCGGAGAACCCTGCTGCACAGAGAATGGACGCTGCAGAATGCTTTTAAGACAACACTACTAACATAACTAAACAACCCACATAAACCAGAAAGAACCCCAACAACAAAGCCGAAAAAGCTACTTGCCGGAGAAACCAGTTCAAGGTTTACATAATCTATAACAAACAGATAACATAAACATAAAACATTACAAAGGGGAAACCGATCAGTATCACCAAAAGAAAAATTCCCCAAGCTGCAAAGCTTAAGGGTTAGTGATTCCAAAACTAAAACAAATGTTGATGCTTCAAAAAGCTTTAAGAGAAGAGCTGAAAATATAGTTTTGCTCAGATTTCTAAGAACACGACCCCCATCTTCTCTTACTGAAACAAACAGATCTTGGGTTTTATCAAACTAATGACTTTGCCGGATAACCTTGCCGGAGACGCTGCAAATCACAAATATTCCAAACCCTTTACAACAACAAACTGAAGAACAAGATCGACAGAAAACCTCCTTAGAACAACCAACATAGCCATTCATCAAAGAAAAAATCAAATCTATAATAGGATAACCGAAACAGGAAAGAAAATAACGAGAAAACAAACTAAAAATTACAATAGAAGGGTAGATGCTGGTGAGAGAGACACGAAAATGATTAGAGCTGCCCAGATCTGCTCCAAAAGGAGCTGATCTGAGCAGAAATGGGGTCGCCGGGAAAGGGGTTATCGAGAGGTTTTTAGGGAAGAGAGAGAGGGATTATCGAGAGGTTTGGAGGGATTACTCCACACTCTAATACATACCAAACTTAGCCACAATGGAAAACCAGTCAAAGATGAGGACAATCGTACGGTACTAAACACAGCTAACATATACCTTATCGTCTGACCTAACAGTACACAATCACATTCCAAATCGATTAAAATAGAATCTGCTGCTGCCCCATCACCTTTCGTCAGTACAGTACTGCTACTGGTATTAGTATTATTTGCCCGAAGTCTTATGGTCAGATATCCCCGAACAGACGGGCAGCTCCAAAACCCAAGCAGCGCGAACTGATACTTAAATAAAGTTGTCTCCTTTCTTCTCCTTCTTTATCAACTTGATCGACGCCACCCTCTTTTAAGGAAGATGGCGCACGATAAAGTTGTGAACGAGAGAACAATTAGAAAAAAGGGTGTGTGGAGTGGAGGTTCTCGATTTTGATTTGATTGAAAAATGGGTCAAAAATTGAGTTGCAGAGTGTCATGTACCCTCTTGGAGAGAGGAGTGCCCTTAGCGTATAGTGAGTCAGTAGTTATATTATTATTAGTAGTATGTAGTATAATGAAGGGTATCAATAACAGATGTAATGAGTGGCTGAGATGTAATCTCTATGGATGTTTTGGGTCGTTAGATTTAGGGGATTCTAGGAATCTATACTTACAAAACAGAAGTGTTTTCTGTGTCATGGGACGGTCAGGATACAATTTAGTTTGTTTAAGTAGCGGCCAGGATCTGCCCTCCCCTTCCAGCGGTGGTATATCATCATGTAAAACGGGGGCATAATAACTGCTCCACCGATGATGCGTTGTCTTAATTCCCCTTTTCGCTCCACCGATCCAAAGCGTAACGCTGCAAAACGATCGCTTTCAATTCGGTTCCACAGAAAATATCATGGTGAATTTAGACAGTCCATTGATTCGTCGTATTAATTTCCCATCTTTATTGTTTCAATTAAACCCTTCCAAAAAGAAACTGAAGGTTTCAATTCACTTTCACCTATAAATTGTCTAATCTCGGTCGAATGGAGCATCAAATCCCAACCTGCAACATGTAAGTTTCCCCCCTCTCTCTCTCTCCAAATTCCATGTTTCCCCAAAAAGAATTTAACAGAGTTTTGCCTTTGCATGATTTGGGTATACGTTTCTAATTTGTAAACCTAATGTTCATGTTGGCCCTGTAGCTTTTCAATTGAAACATGTTTATTTTTTATTGTGCAATCCAATATTGTCTCATATTTTTGTTCTTAATCCACTGTTTATGCAAGTTGGTTTTGTTGCCCTTTTAACTCTGTCAATTTCAATATTTTTGGAGCATGGTGTAGTTGTTTCTGAGCCTCCCTTCTGGAATGACTTTGACTTAGATCTGCAATTCCACTGTTGTTCTAATTGTTTCAGATGGAGTCCACTCCTCAGTTGGTTATCTCCAGATGTATTCTTATCATTAGATTGCGTAAGTATTGAATGTATTTTCTTTCCCTGTGTAGATTCGTACATCCACCCCAAAATGGCATCGCAAGTCAAATGCAACCCAGCAAAGGTAGGCTCCTCGGTCACACATGACAACTTCAAGAGCCAAGGAAGTAAATAACCATAGTCTTATTTTCGGCTTCCTTTCAAGTCATGTGTTTTTTCATAAATTTATGACTTCGATTCCTACTTTAATATCCTGTAACTCATAACAAACTGAATTTGCCAATGAGTTATCTAAGAAAACATGGAAAAGCCAAAATGAATGCCCAAGATGAAATGATGGAAACGATGATGAATGAACAAATGGCTTTCAATGCTAGTTACAAAAAGCAAGCAGAACTGAAGATGAGTTTAGTCCAAAAATAAATAGCAAGAGAACTGGAGATACAAGCAAGAGACAGAGAGATGGCAATAAGAGACAGGGAGATAACGGTGAAAGACAGGAACCAGGCTGCAAAACGGGTGTAGATGGTGAAAAATTAGAGAGGGACAAGATTGTCAAAACACTCTCGAAAACATGTCTTATTAAAGGCAGTCGCCTATTCAGGCTCATCTCTATAGCTCAGAATGCAACTCATTCCATGAGCCGAACGAACTCTCTATGAGCTCTCTCTTATAACTCCGGTGGGGAGGGTAATATCATAGAGCAGTACTAATGATCTCACCAACATATTAAACCCATTGATCAGCTCAGAGCCAGACCTCGCTTGATGGTACACGGTGAAGAATCAACAGAGACGTGTCCTCATGGATTTCCTCTTAAATACGACTCAACATACGAGTCTCGGTGCAAACCTCAGGAATATTGAAGCTCCAGGCCGGTCCAGAGCTCTCTGAGAAGCATACACCAGCCTAAATAGGCCTAAGCGTACCTAATCCCAAGTTCAGGAAGGTCTAGCATACCATGGATAAACACGCCATGACCTCAGGTGTGTTTTAGCATAGGCACTCACACCGCGACTAAGGCACAGGCTGCCTCAAAGTCGACCTTGGCCAGACGCCAAAGCCATAAACGCCACATAGCATGGCACCACAAACCATGAACCACCATGGATTCACAAAAATCAGCATTGGCCAAGAAACCAAGGCCATGGCGTAAAACGCCACAAACCTACAAAGAGCATGGCCGCAAACAGGCTGGCCTTGGCCATAGGCCAAGGCCGTGGCGCCACCACAAATAGGCCTTGGCCAAAGGCCAAGACCGTGGCGCCACAATCCATGGCGCCACAACAAGATGGCCTTGGCCAAAGGCCAAGGCCGTGGCGCCATGAGCCATGGCGCCCCCACATCTAACGCCAAAGACGTTGTTTCTTTGGCCAAGGCCGTGGCGCCATGAGCCATGGCGCCACCATAACTAGCGCCAAAGACGCGTTTCAAACTGGCCTTGGCCAAAGACCAAGGCCGTGGCTCCATGAGCCATGGCGCCACCATAACTAGCGCCAAAGCGCCATCGAGCACTTATGGCCTTGGCCAAAGACCAAGGCCACTCCTATACTTGTGTC
>JAJJMA010272593.1:0-13536 GCA_023529015.1 Papaver nudicaule | reverse complement strand
CTAACCCATCTCAATTACATCATAGCTGGAGGCGTTTGAATTTGGTTCAGATATAATGGAGTTGCTAGGGGAGCTTACAAGATTGCCATTAATGGTGGTTGATTTGAATAAGAAGTAATAAAGAGATTGATACCATTGAAAAAAACAAAAACAATTAAAATCAAATGAGTGAAACCACAATTAATAGACAATGGATGGGGTTTGATCGACCTAGATACATATTTACCTTGGGGAAATTTTTAGCTATGATAATAGAGAAATTTGGTTTTTGGGTCGTAGTTTTTGGTATGTTGGTAGATTTGGGTCGTAAGTTTGTCCAATTGTAAATTTGGGTCGTAAGACCGTTAGTCAACGGCGGGTCAAAGTCAAACCGTTAACAATTTAATTACGATTATAGTTTCATTAAGTTTTTTTCAGGGTTTAACACATTTCTCGTACAACACACAACTTATTTAAATACTTACTTGCATTCCTTTCAACCAATGCGCACCGCCATTAGACGAGTTTGGTCTCGTGTGAGGGCTTAAAAATGTTATACCCACAAAACAATTACAACGACTTTCTATTCTTCATCTTCTGAGTCGTCATCAGAAAAACGATTGTTAAGATGATCTTCAAGACCCACTTCTGGGTCCATCCAAGGTAACAATTCCATGAATATAAGATAGCAGTTGTAGTATTGGAAGTCCTTTCCATGCTTAGAAAAATAAGCTTCTCCTGCCAGAGTCTCGACATTGGCTCTTGTTAGTTGCCCTACCCCGTTTCGGTACAAATTTCTCTGGAAATCAATGTACTGCCTAACCGCATTTCCAATTTCCCTAACCTGTCTCTGGATTGCAGGTAAAGTTCTTCGATTGGCGTTTCCGTTGACGAGATTGACCCTTGTCATCACCTGGTCCCACATCTGTCCTGCAGATACGCGGAGAGTTCTAACATCTCTGTGTACATAGATTAAAGCCCAACTTCTAATTGTAGTGGCATTTTCATCATCACTGTACCTAACCATGACTAAACACTAGCACTCTGTAAAGAAATGTGAATTTTTTTAATCCTTTTATTGTCGGTTAACGTTACGGTCCAAATGATAGATCCAAATATGAAAAATATATGATGAAACTTTTGAGACAGCGGTGGGTTTTATAGAGAAACCTTAACACCATACCATAGACCGAGCGGCCTAATGTAGACCGCCAACGGCCCAACTAAAGACGCACGGCCTGTAGTAAACCTTGCGACCGTTGTTAAACCGCTGCTTACTTTTCCCATAGTGGCAAACATCGTTTGTCCCTCCACCTGGACAATCAAACTCATACAATTTATCACATCCATAGAAAATACCCTAATAGTTGCACTTACTTAATATATTCCAAGATTTACAACCTTTTCCTAGAAATCCCGCTTTTTCAGCTCAAAAAAGTTTCCCCTTTAATGCCATTTAGGTGTTCATGGAGGGGCTTGCACCTAAAAGAACCTACATCAAACCATAATTCTTTCTTGAGTAAATTTTTGGTTGTGATACCTGCTTTAAAAATTCTTGGTGTACCGAGTGAAAAATTAAGCACAAACTGAATAAATATACATGATATGTGGATCTCTATAAATTCCAAGGTGGTAGAATATGAATTTTCCAAAGTTTGTATTGTCTTGGTGCCTCGGTGTTTGCTTAGTCAATACCTCGGTATGTATAGAAGCTCTGGGGGTACTGCAAACAATGCCTCATACGAGGAAATTAAGCAACAAAAAAGAAAAAAAAATCAAACCATAAATCATTTTTAGACGAATATTTTTAAGAAATCAATGTTAAAATTGATCTTTTCATAAAGTCATTTACGAGCAAGCACTATGGTGCCACAAGGCATCCCTATTGAATAGAGATATAGGGATGACAGAAATGATGAAATTTGGCAACCACTATGGAGAAAAAAAAATTCTCTATTTTGGACGGAAACTCAGTTTCCACCACACCCAAAATACGGAGACTCGGTTCCGCACAGAATACATTAATAGGGTTTTGGTGGGACCAAAACTCTTTTTTTACGGAAACTGAGTTTCCGCCCCATTCTTTTTTACGGGAACTCGATTTCCGCCTCGCATCTCTATTCCTATTGCCTGCTATCAATTGGTAGCAGACAATAGAGAAACCCTTCTCTATCCCTATTGAATAGGGATATTTTGCACCATAGTAATTGTCTATCTCTATTTAATAGAGAATTCTCTATCGAATAGGAACCATAATGCTTGCTCTAAGCATTGATCTTTTCAGGATCACTTTATATACATACGTCCAGTAAAAATTTCAGCAGAAAAAAAAACCAACATTTATTTCCACGAGGAAGGATCCTGTGACATGGTTAAAATGACACTATCTTGACATTGTGTCGCAAATTTTTTGATAACTCCCAAACAACAATGAATTTGAAGCTAATTTTTTTGAAGCACGTTCTTTTTATAGATCTCTATGCTCATACAAAAAATGAGCGCATTTCGAGATGTATAACACCATCTCCTACACCTTTGAAAACTAACCGTTGGTTAGTTTTTTGATTCAACGGTTAAAATGACAATTGGTAGGGTGGTTCAATACATATCGGAATGCGCTCATTTTTGGTATGAATATAAAGCTCTATAATAAGAACGTGCTCCAAAAAAATTAGCTTCAAATTCATTGTTGTTTGGGAGTTATCAAAAATTTTGCGACACAACGTCAAGATAGTGTCATTTTAATCATGTCACTGTATCCTTCTTGTATTTCCACTTTACTACTATTTTTTTCTTTCACTCATAAAATCACCGGAGTACTCTGGTTTTCATGTACATCTTTTTTCCTTCACATACCCAATTACCTGATTCCATTCAATCAACAAACATACAGTGTCATAATCATAAACCAATTTCTGGTTAACCCCTAAAAGTTGATTCAGGCAGCAGCAGGGTTATTAAATTTTCTATGAGATTTCATCAATCAATAACAGTCCCTCTCTGTTTCCATTGGTCCCACTCCCCCCACAGCCTATTCTTTCTCTCTGTTTCCAACCTAGTTACCTAGTCTCACACTCTCACTATAATTTTGTTGTTGTTGTTTTTCTCTGCTTGTCTTGTTCTTTTCACTGTCCTCTGCTTCTCTCTGATTCTCTTCCAGCATTTTGAGGTGAGACCACTCCAATTTATGTCATTTCATACAATCCCCCAACAACTCTCTCTATCTCTAGAACTACTACTTATCTTTCCTTTCACTTGAAGACTACTAACACTAGTTTACAGTAGAAACAAAGAAAATTCCTTGATTCTCCAACTTACTTATTAAACAGTTGTTTCAATGGTGGTGAACAGATGAAAATGGTTATCAGCATGTCATCAATATGAACTTCTTTCTTCTCTTTTCAGTCACTGTTCTTCATTTTCTGTTTCTACCTGTTTCTTGCTTGGAACAACAACAACAATGGGTGGTGAATTCACCTTCACAACCACCTGTTCAGGTAATTCTTAAGCTTATAATCAATGGGTTGTTGATTGAATTTTGAATTTCATTTTGGTTTTTAAATGAGTTTTCTTGATTGTTGCAGAATGGTTTTGTAATGGAAGATGAGAAGTCAAGGTTAGGGTCAACACCACCAAGTTGCTATAATCGATGTAACAATTGTAATCCATGCATGGCTGTTCAAGTACCAACACCAATTCGTGACAGACTGAAACCTGGATTGTTACATAGATTGGTTCCATTAATGAAGAAGGAAGAAGAAAAGGCTGAATCTTTGTATTCAAAAGAAGCAACAGGGAATGATCAGTACACAAATTACAAACCATTAGGATGGAAATGCAGGTGTGGGAATCATATTTTCAATCCTTAAATTAATCAATGGAGAACAGAAAAGGATTCTTTCCAGATTCATTCAAGAACAAGCAGCAGTAACTTCTATTGTATTTTCACTATTATTTATACTGTAAATACAGGGGGAGGTGTAAATAAAGTGTTAATTAACATCTTCTTTTTCTCTGTTTTGTGTAATTCTGTTTGTATAAGGATGATATTAGGGTGCCCCTTACTGGTTATTGGATTCTACTTCACTGATCTCCCATGGTCATCAGACATCATCACTACTTACCCTATCTTCTTGGGATCTTAAAACACTAGGGCTCATAATTCAACCTCCTCTCTGAAACTCTGAGAGGCTATTTTTGTCACATGGTTAGTTAGTTTAGGTGTGTATTCTTGGTTTTTGAACGGTGTATCCTAAGTTGTGTTAAGCAAATTCTTATGCTACCAATTTTTTCAAAAACATGCATCAACTGTTATTAACAACAAACGACGAATATACGTATTAAATTTAAATTGTCATTAACAGCAAACTACGAATAATGTATCAAATTTAAACTGTTGTCAACAACATACTCCTAATCTGAATAACTATGCCTAATCGAGTAAAAAAGAAATTACCTACGTTAGGGCTCGCATCATGCCTAACTAGAACATTTGTTATTTGTTTGTCACATAATGCTGTAATTTGTTAGGACTTAAAGATGTTTGTGAGATGAATTTAGGCCAAGATTAGGATTCAATTTCTCAAGATCTTGGCATAGGTGATGGAGTACTAGAGAAGTGAACATGTGATGTGATCATGACTTGACTGAATTTGTTTTTTTTTTTTTCTAAACTATAGGAAGACTGAAAGGGTAAGGTCTGTTTGACCAAAATGTTGTTGACTAAGAGGACATGTACTGTGGAATGTCATTTAAAATTTAGGGTAGGCTCATAAATAAATTTTATAGGGACCATGCTAATTCCTATATCCTTGCTGCAGCCACTACCCACTCGTGTACTTCTTCCTCTCTTCTAGATTTTTTAGATTTTTTTATTATTACCGTTAAATCTTTAATTGGGAAGGGTTAAAATAAAAAATGTCGTGCTCTTGTGGTTATGGGGAAGGTCCGGAAGGATATGCCCCAAGAAAAGACCTTGTGGAGCACAATACAGGGACAAAGACAATCATTCCATTGAACCACCGAAAATGTCCGTAGTAGATCCTCCAGGCCACAAAACGATATATCTAAAGATTTAAAAGCCTAAGTGATAAAAACTCCCACGTCGCGCGGTGAGGGTATCCTCACTTCTTATTGGTCGAGAGAGGGCTTCTATGGTGCAGACATTCTAAAGAGGACACTTGGCCTCTTATGATTGGTTTAAAAACACTCACACCATGTCTACACTTCTTTAAAGTATCACCCACATTAGCGACGTACACCTACTTTATCTAACTCAGTTAATTAATTAAAATCCTTAAATTTGGACCAATTAGTATTTGACAAGTGTGTCTTGAACTAACTTCGTTGCAACGGAAGGTTACCTACTTTATAAACCTGGGCCCTGATTGGTCTTTTTGCATGCCCTCCGGGTCTGTTTTAGTCTTTTTACCCAAAATTAGAATTTTGTTCTGTTGTATAAAAGAATTCCACTTTTTCTCTTTGCGATTTGCTCCCTGAGATCCTATCTCAACGTGTCCGACAAAGGATTTCTTATTCGTACCTTACTCTTCTTCGACAAGGGAGTTTAGTTAGCTATAGCTAAGAATCAAACTGCTATAGATAAATATTCAAGAAATTTTTGTATTTTTGTATGATACTAAGATTTTAACTATATCGTTCAAACCTTAGTAGCTCTACTTGAATTTTCGTATGATACCTGGTTGGCAGCTCTACTTGGATTTTTGTATGATACCTGGTTGGCTGGTTACGTTAAGACAATTGATAGTACAAAGAAGCTAATAGGCCAATTGACGTCTTTGATCTTGCTGGTCAGATATATACCAGATCCTATCGACCACCATGAAATTTCTGAATTATCTTTGATATAATTGAATGAATTGGTGATATTGGAATCTTAATTTGCAAGGTTGTGGCCGTAACAATCTTTTTGGAGTTGGGTTACAGACAGCACGATGGCGAACATGTAGTACCTAAATCCCAGAACCGCACCTGTAAACATCCAGAGGAGGAAAAGGGGAAAATATCGAATGTAAGAGCATACCAGAACTTATTCTCTTTCTGTTGTAAACACAAGTCATAGACTAACAGTATCTCTACTTAATTCTGCATACCAGTTGTGCTAAATAGCGAGGTATGCCAATACTGACAATCTTTGTATGCATTTGCGCTGCAATCCCCATGTTGAATCATGGGAGACTTTCCTGATAGGAACTTGAATTTTAGCGGAGGATACGTAGTACCCCATGGTAGACCATACTGAGGGCACCATCTCCTATAACCTCTTTTTCCGAACTCATTTGTCTCTCTTTAAAATCGCTATATGTATGAGTCCCATAAACTTCTTCCTAATCCACAATCAATTCTGTGTTTTTCTTCTTCCACACATGGATAATGATGGCAGCAGCAATTATGGTCAGCGAAGCAATTGGGATGAGTACTACTGGCAAAGCGACTGTCTCCAGTTTCTCTACAAGTCTTGGGATTGTTTAAATTCTAACCATGCAATTGTTTTCCAACAGGCAGTATCTTTAGCACACAAAGCACGACGAGAGAAAGAGAGAAAGACTAGAAAAAGAAAATAGGGAAAGGGAGGCGTGGGCACAACATTGTCCAGAGAAAGAGGGAACTGATAAAAGGAAAAGGGAAAAAACAAGAAGCTAAAAAGTGGTTGGTATTGGAAGACAATGAAGTTCTCGGGTAAGCACTATATATATTTCAAATAAAATAAAGGAAAAAACTTGATATGATGCTTTAGTTAACGAAAACTCAGTACGGATTAAATTGAACTGTGTATCATTGTAGTATATTTTGGCAGGATTATGGACAACCATTCGCCCTGTGAAGTGTAATGAATTTGTAATGAGATCCAAGGTATTAGCAGATACCAATCACCGAACAGAATGTTGTTATTTATACGGTTATAAAAAGTTGGAACTTGCGGAGAACTTTGCCAATAGGAAACCAGGGTTTTGATCCATTTTTTGCAAAGGAGCAACTTTCGATCGTCATGAAATTCATGTTATCTACATGCTTCAATAGAATGTTTTTTTTTTTTTGCATTCTATTGAAGAACCAACCAGTTTTTGGGGAGTCGGCCAGTTAGTATCTGACATTATGATTTTTGGGTGCCAAAGGAGGGATGGGTAGTAGGACATAAAAACTGCGGGAGTGCTTCAAGTTCAAGGAGCAGAGCAAGAGTTTGATAAGCTACTGCATAAGGGAAATGTCTATTAAAAACTAATGAAACCCCTTATTATCCATATTGGCAAGCTCTATATTATTATCCCTTCACTAAATTTGTGTTTGTCAAGTTGTGATGTTTTGATGCGCGAAAAACGCACTTAGATATCACCCAAAATAATTAGTATGGTCGTTAATTAACAAACAAACAAAGGGATACTTATTAACAAAGGAAAAAAAAAAGCCCGGTGCGTAGCACGGGCACAAATCTAGTAGAATGAATGTATCTTGGTTCACATCGAGGTCCAATCATTCTAGACAGACGGCCAAATTAAATTCTTCCTGTTATAAACCAATGTTTATTGTCTAAGATGCCCTTTTGTGTCTGAACTTAGGGTTTACATAACTTGGGTATAAAGTCTTCTATACATATAAATAGAGGCTAAAATCTATGTATTCGATAGACACCTTAATGAAATTTCTCCTTCTTTGTCTCTCTATTTTCTACCTTGTTTCTTGGTTTCTACTACGTGATCAGCACGCTCTTCGCTGAGCCATATTGCTAAGAGAAACATTAAACCTCGGATCAAAAGAGATATATCTTAACTTTTTTTTCTATTCAGTTAATTTAATATGTATTGATTCCGAATTGGTTCATATATTCTTTGGCTAACTTATTTTGTCCTTTTATGTAGTGTTAAATGGGATTTTGGGTCACTGTTCTCCTTGTACGTTACGATTAAAGCAAGAGTAACCTCTATGGATGATGGACGGCCCGTATTGAACACACGCACAAGTATCACTCTTTGTAGAGTAAATTTTAAACAATTTATTTTTTCTTTTCTAAATATTATATATTGCATGATCAATTATCAATCTTGATTTATCTTTATTATTATATATTTGTGCAAAATAGGTGATCAACAAAATTAGTTTGATCTCCTTTTCTTTTCTATTTTCTTCATAGAGAAAGAAAAATAAAATCCATCAAAAGATGGTTTACGGTTCCTATTCCACTAATGAAACCGTAAAACAGTTTCTATTCCATTAATGAAACTGTAATCACCATAATTCAGTGGTGTTTTTGGACTTGATTGTCGTTACATAATGAATCACATGCATGGTTGTGGACAACCTACGGCCAATTACTTTGGTATCTTTGTCAATTGGACATTGATCATGTATTCATATATGGTTTTTGTTCCACGCAAGAAACCATCCGTCAACCACGTAGTGGATTTTTTTCCCAATAAAGATATATAACGATTTATAAATTCTTAATTTTCTTAAAAAGAATCATATAAACCAATTAAAATTGGATTTTCTTTATCTATCCTTAAATGAGATATCGTTATTATCAATTTTAATTAACATTTTCAAATACCGGCGAAACGAGGAATTGCTCAATTCCCGAGGGATATCAAGCAATTTTATTTTTTTTTCCTCGTGGTATAATCTCCAAAATTTGGACCGTTGGAATACGATATGACACATTGATTAGTGGGTGCGCACCCGGCTTGTTAGCATATATTATAAGTCCTTGTAGTGACTAAATCTTGAAATTAATTTCTTTTGATATAAGTGTCCATGTTTTCATTCTATTTTATTTGAGAGTGAATGATTATTTTCTCGTCAACCCAACTATGCGACGAAGTTATTGGAGATTTATTTGAAAATCCATGGTTGATGGTAAAAATGTACGTCTAGTTGACTACAAATTTTTTTTTATGACGTAATGACTCTTGGTTCACATCTGTGGTATTTTAAAACCCAGAAATTATAAGTATATGTCCTCGAGTTACTTTACGAAACTTGACTTTGTATATGAGTTAAAATTTGTTCCGCCATGATCAGGGGGAGAATATATACGCTACTAAAAGTAGGTGTCAATTAACTTGAAAGTTATATAAATTTTTCTTCCAATATGATCAAATCTTGAAAGGCTGCCATTTTTTTAAGATAAGGCGTGAATTAACTCATTTAGCTTTTCTATAAGCTTATGCCATTTGAAATGGCAAATCCAATCACATCTAGCATGTAGCGTTTAGAAGCGGCTACAAATAGTGCTCCAATAGAGTCTATTATAATACAATCCGCATTCTCAAAATTAATATCTCTGAGCTCGTTTGAAGAGGAGGAGATTATAATGCCCGTGGGCACTGGTACCAGTAATTTTCAATTTTTCAAAGTATGCATACACTAGAGAATTGTGTGGGATCGTAACAAAAATTGTCGAATATTCATTTACAGTAGCTACTGAATAATAAATCTCTGCAGAAAATATCGACATATATGATTGGTTGGCATATTATCCAAGTTAGGTTGGATAATATAATTCTCGATTGACGCTATTATGGATCCATGACTTTACACCTTAAATATTGCCAAGCCTGAAATTATAGGTTGGTGTTAGTCACAATGCGCAATGAGAGAATTATGGTCGTTTTAAAACGATTTGAGGGTTTTATTTTCTCAGGCCCTAGGATTGGTTCAATAGTATTCGGTTCTCCATATTTTGATGCAATTGGCGTGGTAGTCCCTAAGGACTCATTTGCATTCGCACATAAAATGTGGTCGAAGAACATTATATTTAGGCAGCTACCTGACTTGATTATATCAGGTTTAACAATCCTCACAGTTTTTTTTCGAGAAAGAGCAAAATCCGGATTTGTTGATTATATCAACTTTACAGGTCTCATGAAGAGTCCTGAAAAACACTAAAATCCACGTTTTTAGCAGCATAAATCTCGTTTTCCATTAATCTGCAGTTTAAGAGTTGCTTGCATAAAACTCGTTTAGCGAACTAGAGTTTTAATTTTGATGCTTATTTTGTGTAATACTTATAGTTGAGTTAGCATCCATAATTAGTCAAAAGTTGTACTCTTTTCCCTTCGTTTCAGGTTTTGTCCTGTGTGGTTTTCCTGACAAGGTTTTAATGAGGCAACATCTTGTTGACTTTATATGAAAGTTTTCATTTTGATGCTCATTTATTGAACACTCATGCAGTTGAGTTAGCATACGTAAATACGTCCAAAGTTGTACTATTTTCCCTTCGTTTCAGGTTTTGTCCCATGTGGTTTTCCTGACAAGGTTTTAATGAGGCAACATCCCGTTGATGTGGAATTTTTCTTTTCAAAATGTTGATATTGTGCTCTTTTTCCTTCGTCCAAATTTTGTCCCATTGGGTTTTATTGGCAAGGTTTTAGTGAGGCAATTTATTTCAACATGGTGGTCATCCAAGGGGGAGTTGTATAACTCGGTTATTTGGTGCATGCCCACCATTTACTAAGTATTTTTTTATCAGACCAAATCAACTTAACCTTTTCATTAGGCATTTGGATGTCCGTCTGATCCCCATACGGAGTATACATTCACTTATTGTAATGTATTCATATCTTGGTTATTTGGTGAAGAAACTGCATCAAACCACTTCTGCAAATCATCTCGTGAAGCTAGAAATCCATGACACAAATTCTCGATGTGTTGAAGAAGAACAAAGACGTGCAAGAGTATTATTCGAAGACAATACCTCTTGAGTAACGCTAAAGAAGACTTCATCCACTTAACAGGTTTCTTCAAGGAAGCAAGCAATCTTTAGCATTCAAGAAATTTGTTCATCAAAATTAGACAGTCTCTACTTAAAGATTTGCAAGCCAAGAGTCAACTGAAGTACTCATCAGGGGGAGCGTCATCATCAAAGACGCATTTACAGAACATAACGCGTTGTACTCTTTTTCCTTCGTCAAGGTTTTGTCCCACTGGGTTTTCCTTGTCAAGGTTTTAACGAGGCAACATATGCGTGTCCAACACTGATTTAAGTCGTTCATTTTTCAGGTTTTTCTCTTTTGAGTTTTCCTGATATGTTCATAATGACTTAGACACAGTGGTCATCAGGGGGAGTGTTATAAACCAATGTTTATTGTCTAAGATGCCCTTTTGTGTCTGAACTTAGGGTTTACATAACTTGGGTATAAAGTCTTCTATACATATAAATAGAGGCTAAAATCTATGTATTCGATAGACGCCTTAATGAAATTTCTCCTTCTCTGTCTCTCTATTTTCTACCTTGTTTCTTGGTTTCTACTACTTCCAACAATAATCATTCTAGACAGACGGCCAAATTAAATTTACCAAATTTGAGCCACTATCTGCCAGTTAGACGGACAAAATAGATCTCTATCGGACGAGAAAATTAATCTCGCTCGATATTCTATCGCTCGTCATTAAATCCCCTGTCAGCATGATAGTTTATCTCGGCGCTATTAACTCCCTTGCTGATAATTTTTCATCTAACGGTCCAAATTCCATGGCCTATAAATACTCAATATCACTATCATCTCAACGCAGGCCTTTTCTACAATTTTCTTCGATTTTTCAACTCACACATTCTTTACACCACCTCAATCTCTTCTCTATTAGTTTTTTTCACAATTCAACCATTTTTTCAGGAATATGGATTCTCAAGAACAATCTGAATCTCAATCTCAAAGGAAAGACAAAGGCAAAGAGGGTGTGTGGCAATAACAAAGTTCGCGGCTCAAGATTCACAGTTTGTGAAGACGAATATACAATCGTCGTCGTTATGTTTATTACACACAAGATGGTATCAACGGTTTACAACAAGCTACTAACACCTGGTGGAATAATATTTCTGAAATTTGTGTGGAAGACATTACGAGTATCAACAATCGTAATGCAATCGGTTGTCGGATAACTTCGGTGTCATTACTTTCGAAGTAAGAAAATATGGAGCCGCGATCACACAAGCCAATCGACAGAGAAAAAGTAGTGCAACCGATCTTGATGTGCAACGAAGGTGTCGGTCGGATTGGCACAACAAATCCGATAAATAACTTGGATACGAAGGTTGCTAGCAAATCTATAATAAGTTCCTGAAAGGTCACCGTACACAAATTGGTTCCCCCCTCTACACCGACGTCACAACCATTTCAAAATGGGTCACCATCTCAAACTAGGTTACCATTCACCAGATGTAACAACATATCACAATGGATATAAGTCTCAATGATGTTAATTAATGCCAACAAATTTGTAGGTAAAAATGGAACAAAACGAATGAGAAAAGCAACCCAAGACGCAGAAGCTAATAAAGGTAAAGGTTTTAACATATGAGTGGTTGGAACAAAAACAGACGACCGATAAAGAAAGAAAAGTGGATCGGAAAACTCTGCAACAAGAGTTAAGAAAGAATCGTCTTTCATATGAGAATTTTGCGCAAACATGGGACATGGTAAAGATTCTTACTGCAGGCACTACAAAAATGAATCAACTACAAAAAATAATTTGGTCTAGAGAATGTAACAAGCTAAACAAGCAGCCGAAAGAAGAACAACATGAACAATTACAACAAATAGAGGATGAGGATAATGATGATGAAGACGACGAAGTTACACCTCTTTATTTAGACAGTTAATATAATAGTTATTTATCATATTGAGTTTATATAAAACTCATTTAGTTATTTAAATACTCCGACGTTTGAATTTAGCTTGAACTAATAAGGTTGATTCATCTCGTTAACTCATCATAGTATTTCTTCATGGTCTATCTTTATCTAACTCATCAGCTATTTGTTCAAACATCTAAATTCATCTATCTAATCAGGTTCCTTTGTATTTGTACCTCTTCATCGGAAGATTCCATTGAGTAAATAGAATTTCAGTACCAAATTTAAGAATTTGATTTTGACTGAGTACGTTGATCATTCGAAAGTTTGTATAATAAATTTGAATTTTCATTATGACTGATGGACTGTATATATAATTCATGGAGATAGATGTTCAAAAAAAATAACCATTAGCGTCATAGATTCTATAGAGCAATATAATGTTATATCGCCAGCAAGAGAAACAAACTCGCTCGATAGAATTTATATCGTTACCATAATGAAAATGGAAATTTGCCGGGCTACCTAGCTAAGATAATTGCCAAAGTGCGTAGAAAAGAGCTTAAATGACGACAATAATGAATTCCGTAAAAAATGAGTCTCACAATGGTTACAGTGGATCCTAACCATTCAAAAACCACAACAAAACCATATTCCCTGAAGGGAAACTGATTAGGTGCACTAATTATTTTTTGTTCAATCATGTTAAACCTATTGAAGTTTGGACAAAGTCAAAACCAGACGCCCCCGTCCTCTGAATTTGCAGGGGTCTAACTTTTGTGTGTGCCTAATTTTGGCTTTCTCCGGAACTTCGGTACACTAGGAAATATTATTTTTTTTAGCACCAAGAGCAAGGCATTTTTTTTTTTGATAGATAAAATGCATTAAAAGAAAAACTAGCCGAGGCTAGATACAAAGTTCTGCCCGTTAAGGCTAACAGAAGAGTCCCTAGAAAGACAATCGAAAAT